>WNNJ02002733.1:0-192233 GCA_012934845.2 Pomphorhynchus laevis
AATATATAACTATATACTATTAACTAAATATCAATAATAGTTATAGTATTAATATAACATTAATATAAATATAATACTATTTATACATAAGATATACGTACGGTAATTATTAGGTTAAATTATTATCAGGTTTCGGCTCCTATTTATTGGCCCAACATAGCAGCGGGGCAAATTCCCACGCTAATGACGTATTTCCTCTGATAAAATTTAATTAACCTATATCATATTCTAATACAAAGTATATTATTAACCATTCATAAAATGTTTTCTTTTAATTCTTTAAATATATTATTAATAATATATTTTGTTGATTTGTATATTGTAAATTTAATATTTTAATAATATTATGTTGATTCTCTATCATGATAAAAAGAAAAAACCAAAACACTTGCATAAAAAATCCAAATATGAACAGTATTGTCAAAGCACTCTGTATTGTTAAAAGACAAAACTGACATATAAACATTCAAAGCTGTATAAATCGGTGGTTCTAAAACAGACTGTATTTGTCTATGATTCCTAAAACACTGCATGTATTGCTAGTTACGTTGTTAATAGGTATCAAAAAGGTCGATTCGGACCAATTTTCGAAACTGTTTTCGAACGTCTGAGATGTAGTAGCATAAACAACAAAATAAATTCAAAAGGTAAAAATAAAACAAAATAAAAAATTATTAAAGCAAAAGATAAAATTATTGTGCAATAATTTTGTGAAGCCAAAGTAACCGGAAAACATAAAACCAGTATTTTAAACTAAAAAGCTCAAATGCAGTAATTTATCTTTAGAAAACGAAAAGAATTTCAATTAGCACTAAGGCGTTTTAAAATTAAAGTTTCCAATAATGAAACAGGTGTGTAAACAAGAGCATATAGATTTAGGATTGGCAAATAAGCTAAGGCGTTTATGTCTTAAAAAGTTAAGGCATTTGTTTTACTATAAGAGAAAACAGAATTAAATTTAAACTAACTTTCAGTGACGATTGTATTTTCTTTATTAATATCTTCGACATTGGAATCTTTAGCATCAACGTTTTGCAATTCATCAGAAATTTCATTTATGTCAGCAAGGTATTCGTCGATTTTGTCATCATCATCAGACATCTGCATCTCAGACGGTAACCATTCCTACGTAATATAGCAGATTAATAAACAAAGTTACAAAACTAAAAAATACTTGAATTTCTTCTTGCACCGGCTCACTTCGATCAAAGGCATTAGTAATTTTCATTTCTGGATTAATCAGATCTGTAGAGAAATATACATATTGATAATTAGGTAATAACATTTCGGAAAAAAATAAAAAAATATTAAATGTATTTGCAAAGTTAGGGGCTCATGCACCTAAAGTGAAAAAAAATATGGAATGTAAATATATATATATTTGATTACTAATATCTAAATAAGAGCTAGAGTACATACCTCTAATTTCTGGAGGTAGATCATCATCAATTACATTTGAAGATTGAGCTAGTTCTTGGCTTGTCGCGATGTTAATACCACTCTTTGGGACATATTTCTTCGTTGAATCGATATGTTTAATATTTTCGGTAAAAACGACGTGCTCACCGTCACGTATCTTTTTAATCAAACAATAAAGCATATCGCCAGAATCGTCTTCTTGAACGAGAGAATTCTTTTCAGTTTTATCAAGCAAAGGATTGCTCTTTTTTTGCTTCTTTTCATGAGTGAATTCCTTTTCTGTAGCCAGGTTTCGTGTAAAAACCTTCTTCACAACGGGTTTAGTGTTATTTTTTGGAATTGCAGCCAAATCAGTGTAATTAGCAACCTCTTTATCAGCAGCTGCCGTGCTACTAGACGTTGATGTAGAAACATTGCTCCGTCGTACATCAGTATTGATTAAAACCGAGGAATTGCCTCGATATTCGCTGTGATATAACGGTTTACCGGGTAAAATGGGTGGCCGAAGTCGAACTTCTTGACCACTGCTTGGGTTTATCACTGGCAAAGGATGAGGTTTTCGTTTTACAATTGGTTCTGCTGGTGCAGTTGAACTCGCAATTGACCTTGGCAGATTTTGTATCATTTCAGGTGTCATTGCACCTCGAAACGACTGTGTGGCATATTGATGCCGAATATGAGAAGGATAAATAAAATTTTGCTGGAAACTTAACGGTTGTATTGGTAAAATATGTTGAGGCAAATTATACAGTTGAGGAATGCTAGTATTACATTGACTTCTATCGATATTCATCGGATTTAAAAAAAATACAGGTGCCGTCATTGATGGATGGTTGAACACATCTCCACAAAAAGGTTGCTATAAATATTAAAAATGAGTAAAAATAAAATCATCGTAGTTGCTTACAAGTGTCACAGGTCTAGGCTGCTCGTTCTGCCGACCGTTCATAGAACACTACTTGTAGAAATTGGTGAAGATGCAGTCACTACGGCAAAACAATTAACGATGATTTAAATGTGTAAGCTTTAAAATAACATTTCACATTAAATACTACAACTGAACATCAAAAATTATGTAAAAGATAGAATACGATATTTTGTACATCGTGTTGTCATAGTAACAATTTTAAAATAATGTATTTGTGGATTCTTGACAAAAAATATAGTTCACCACAAAAATATAAATAATTATTGTAGCTGGATCGAAGAAAATGGGAATATTTTGATATTTCGCTAGCTACTTCTGTTAGTATATTCAGAAAATTACGTAATTTTCTGAATATGTTAACAGAAGTAGTTAGCGAAATATCAAAATATTTTCCCTTTTCTTCGATCTAGCTCCAATAATTATTTATCAATAATGAATCATTATCAACTATTTAAAAAGAAAAAATATAATTCACCTATATTTTTAAAAATTAAAAAAATATATTAATTAAAAATATGCAATTTTGTTCCTGGTGATGATAACATCAATTATCGAAAAGTATAATTTTAACAAAATCATCTTTTTCACTCTCTCCTAATTGTAAACAAAAATATATGTAAAAAAATATTTTTTATAAATTTTTTAAAATATTATATTTTTATATTTAAAAAATGCAGATGATTATCACCGGTAAACTATGTTTCACCGGCGAAACGCATATAACAAAACATTAAGACTATTTTAATTCATAATTTGGGTATTATGAATTGAATGGATTGTGAATCTCTCAGGGTAGACAACGACTACATTTGATTTTGGTGAAACTTCAATTATAAAGAAGATTACTATAAGCAACAAACAATTAATACGTCTTTTAAGAAATATACTTAGGGTTTGCTACCGATTTTAGCAAATATTGGATTCTCAGATTGACCAGACGTTGCAAAATCGCCTAGTCTCAGCGGTAAGCGGTAAAAGCAACGTATGGCTTATAACTAATTTTTAAAGGACAAGATTACCACGAGCAACACTCCTCAAATACCTTAAATTAAGAAATGCTTCCCGTTTAAAAATAAAGTCTTAGATACGTGTTAATATAAAGTCTTAATATATAGTCTTAATATAAAGTCTTAATATAAAGTCTTACAGTACGTCAAACTGTAATAAATTTTAATTTCAAAAGGATATTTGTTGCCTCTTATACTTTTCGTGTAATTTTTAACTTTGGTTTCCTGTGGAAATCCTGTCATAATCTGGTACATTTTATATCTTGAGTGTCAAAACACAATTTCAGCTTAATGTGGATATTGTTGTGTGTTTGTAATTATTGCTTGAAAACGCAAATGATTTTATGGTATTTATTCAATTAAATGACTATTAGATAACAAACTACATTTCAAAAAGGAATGTATCGATGCTTATTCTTGTTAACATCTTGTCCGTTTTAATGGTGTAAACATTAAAGCAGCTAGTAACATTCAAAAACAAATTCACACGCGGTATTGATTAACGATAATTCAGCTATCTTTATAGTTTGAAGTTTAATTGAAAGGAACACATTAAATACTTTGAAATAGTAGATAATTAACAATAGTAGCCACCTAGAGTAATGGTAGATATTACAAATGCATTAGATAAGACGATTTTAACGAAGATTAAGGTAATGATTTTACAGATCATCACAATAATCTGTCCAACCATTAGATCAAATATACATACATTAAATACTTTCATTATCAAATGGGTTACCTTACAGCATTATTTAATCATTAAAATCAAAAAATTAAAAAAAACTGCAAATTTGCAGACGGATTAAGTTGATTATGAACATAGGCTCACATAACAGTTAAGTCGATATGAGTTGGATTTGCAAATAGTAGGAATTTACCAGACAGAATTTCCTATGATTTAATTTTATCATATAACGTAATTTCTTATTTAAGAACATAATTTACTATTTACAATCAATAAAATTTTTATTTATTAGTGAAATTAGTGACGTCACTAATTTGTTGACGTCAATAATCTGTTGAAATCATCGATTTGTTAACGTCACTAATCTGTTGAAAGAATTAATTTGATGAATTCACTAAATTCTAATCGTCACTATTTCGTTAACGTGACCAATTTGTTGACGTTACTAATTTGTTGACGTCACTATTTTGTTAAAATAAATACTTCGTTGGCGTCACTAATTTGTTGATGTCACTAAATTGCTGAAGTCACATTTGTTAACGTCACTAATAGGTTAAAGTCAATAATTTTTTAAAATCATCTATTTGTTGACGTCACTAATTTATTAAAAAGGAAATATTTTTTATTTCACTAATTATTAATCCTATCTTTTCGATGACGTTTCTAATTTGATGACGTCACTAATTTGTTGACGTCACTAATTTTTTGAAATCACGAATTTGTTGACGTCGCTACATTGTTGAAGTCACGCATTTGTTAACGTCACTAATATGTTGAAGTCAATAATTTGTTAAAATCATCAATTTATTGACGTTACTAATTATTAAAAAGATTGACGTCAACTAATTTGCTACCGTCACTAATTTTTTGCTTTACTAATATGTTGACGTCACCAATTTGCTAAAATCTTCTAGTTGTTAACGTCACTAATTTGTTGACGTCACTATTTCGTTGACGTCATTAATTTGTTGACGTTACTAATATGTTGACGTCACTAATATGTTGACGTCACTAATATGTTGACGTCACTAATATGTTGACGTCACTAATATGTTGACGTTACTCATATGTTGAAGTCACTAATTTGTTGATGTCACTAATTTGTTGACGTAACTATTTCGTTAACGTCACTATTTCATTGACGTCACTATTTCGTAAACGTCACTATTTCGTAAACGTCACTATTTCGTTGACGTCACTATTTCGTTGACGTCACTATTTCGTTGACTTCACTATTTCGTTGACGTCACTATTTCGTTGACGTCACTATTTCGTTGATGTCACTATTTCGTTGACGTCACTAATTTGTTGACGTCACTATTTCGTTGAGATCACTAATTTGTTGACGTCACTAATTTGTTGACGTTACTAATATGTTGACGTCACTAATATGCTGACGTCACTAATATGTTGAAGTCACTAATTTGTTGATGTCACTAATTTGTTGACGTAACTATTTCGTTAACGTCACTATTTCATTGACGTCACTAATTTGTTAATGTCACTAATTTGTCGACGTCACTATTTCATTGACGTCACTAATTTGTTGATGTCACTAATTTGTCGACGTAACTTTTTCATTTACGTCACTAATTTGTTGACATCACTATTTCGTTGACGTCACTAATTTGTTGAAATTACTAATATGTTGATGTCACTAATATGTTGACGTCACTAATATGTTGACGTCACTAATATGTTGAAGTCACTAATTTGTTGACGTCACTATTTCATAACCGTCACTATTTCGTTAACGTCACTATTTCGTTGACGTCACTAATTTGTTGATGTCACTAATTTGTCGACGTCACTATTTCGTTAACGTCACTATTTCGTTGACGTCCATTTCACTGACGACACTATTTCGTTGACGTCAATAATTTGTTGACGTCACTATTTCGTTGACGTTACTTATTTGTTGACGTCACTAATATGTTGAAGTCACTAATTTGTTGATGTCACTAATTTGTTGACGTAACTTTTTCATTTACGTCACTAATTTGTTGACATCACTATTTCGTTGACGTCACTAATTTGTTGACATTACTAATATGTTGATGTCACTAATATGTTGACGTCACTAATATGTTGACGTCACTAATATGTTGAAGTCACTAATTTGTTGACGTCACTATTTCATAACCGTCACTATTTCGTTAACGTCACTATTTCGTTGACGTCACTAATTTGTTGACGTCACTATTACATTGACGTCACTAATTTGTTGATGTCACTAATTTGTCGACGTCACTATTTCGTTAACGTCACTATTTCGTTGACGTCCATTTCACTGACGTCACTATTTCGTTGACGTCAATAATTTGTTGACGTCACTATTTCGTTGACGTTACTTATTTGTTGACGTCACTAATATGTTGAAGTCACTAATTTGTTGATGTCACTAATTTGTTGACGTCACTATTTCATTGACGTCACTAATTTGTTGACATCACTAATTTGCTGACGTCACTATTTTGTTGATTTCACAAATTTGTTAAAATCATTTATTTGTTAACGTTACTAATTTGTCAAAAGGATAAATTTTTTATTTCACTAATTATTAATCGTAACTATTATTTGACGTCACTAATTTGTTGAAATTGAGTTTTTGTATACAGATGGATACTAAAAATCGACTGGGCAGCTGTTAATTAAATGAACTGTTAACAGTTCAGCTGTTAATTAAATGAACTGCTTTAACAAAAGCTGTTAACAAAAGCATTATACAAAAAAGTTAAAGCCGTTTTTAACAGAAAAATCTGTTACCTCTTACCGGATATCCCAGGATCAGTTTCTTCGAAATCTTCTATTTTGAAGAACAGTCAATTCAGAATTATCATTACAAACGAATTGATCTTCAAATACAATTATTGGATAGTAGATCCGTAATTAGAATTTGAAAATATCAAAAAAATAGAAAAATATCGTTCAAGGATCAGGTTTCACGATAAAATCAATCAATCAATAAATTAGAATTACGTATGCTGTTGCTTTTATTACGTATAGAGTGTTCGATTAAAGCTTACGCAATAAGTGGTTAAGCACGTGTGTTTGATGAGTACGCTGCTGACGTAGAGCACTGACTACAACAAATAGCTGCTTCTGTGATGTTGCAGAGTCGATGTTACAGACTACTAGTTTGTTACATTATGCACGCACACACAATGCAAAACTTTCTCGTTTTTGGAGAGAGAGAATTGAGGAAGTGATATGATCGGTCGACGACAACAAAATAAAATTGACGCTCTTACGCAATCAAAAAGGTGTAGTTTTATGGTAGCAATGAATGTGGCAAAATTTAAGACTGTTTTATCGTCGCTCTCTTTATTCGCACGCCTACATCACGAAAGAGAAGGACAGAGAGTGCATTCGACATAACGGTGGTTGTGTCGACATAATGCTGGTTGTGTCGAATGCAGAAATTTCTTTGAAAATTACACACGGTGTAGAAAGAAAAGCCTTTTTGATGACTTGCGCACAAATCAATTATTAGAAAGTGTGCGAAACACTGCAATTACTGCAGCAAGATATTAATCCGCACAGACGGTTGAATGTTCTGTTATTAAGAATATCGCTCCTGTGTAAAACAAAGATAATTTTTAGAACTCTACGCTTAAGTACGAACATTGTACTAATATCCAGACACGATATTATCAAGACAAGAAAAGAGCGATCTGCGTATTAAACCGAAAATTAGCCGATTCGAATGTGGCATCCGCTTTTTAGTTCTTACAGAAACCACTTTTCGCGTCACTGAAAAGTAAAGATTAAAACTGCAATGGTTGTTACGGCTTAAGTGAACAACTGAAAATTAGATCAAATCGATAAAGTATTTTATAATCAATTAATAATTTATATAATTTGTATAATTCATATAATAAATATGAATTATAAAATTATAATTATATTATAATTATAAATTAATCAAAATTATAAATTAATTTTGAAATTAATCAAAATTATTATTAATTAATTATAAATTAATATTATTAGATCAAAATTATAAATTAATTTTGAAATAAATCAAAATTATTATTAATTAATTATTAATTAATATTATAAAATCAAAATTATAAATTAATTTTGAAATTAATCAAAATTATTATTAATTAATTATTAATTAATATTATAAAATCAAAATTATAAATTAATTTTGAAATTAATCAAAATTATTATTAATTAATTATTAATTAATATTAATAAATCAAAATTATAAATTAATTTTGAAATTAATCAAAATTATTATTAATTAATTATTAATTAATATTATTAGATCAAAATTATAAATTAATTTTGAAATTAATCAAAATTATTATTAATTAATTATTAATTAATATTATAAAATAAAAATAAAAATTAATTTTGAAATTAATCAAAATTATTATTAATTATTAATTAATATTATTAGATCAAAATTATAAATTAATTTTGAAATTAATCAAAATTATTATTAATTATTAATTAATATTATAAAATCAAAATTATAAATTAATTTTGAAATTAATCAAAATTATTATTAATTATTAATTAATATTAATAAATCAAAATTATAAATTAATTTTGAAATTAATCAAAATTATTATTAATTAATTATTAATTAATATTATAAAATCAAAATTATAAATTAATTTTGAAATTAATCAAAATTATTATTAATTATTAATTAATATTAAATCAAAATTATAAATTAATTTTGAAATTAATCAAAATTATTATTAATTATTAATTAATATTAAATCAAAATTATAAATTAATTTTGAAATTAATCAAAATTATTATTAATTATTAATTAATATTATTAGATCAAAATTATAAATTAATTTTGAAATTAATCAAAATTATTATTAATTATTAATTAATATTAATAAATCAAAATTATAAATTAATTTTGAAATTAATCAAAATTATTATTAATTAATTATTAATTAATATTATAAAATCAAAATTATAAATTAATTTTGAAATTAATCAAAATTATTATTAATTAATATTATTAAATAAAAATAAAAATTAATTTTGAAATTAATCAAAATTATTATTAATTAATTATTTATTTATTTTTTAACTTGAATATCAATAATTCAAGAACTTTAAAATAGTCAAGTTTTCTACAGCCATTTTTGCGTCCCCCATAGATGCAACAAGCGCTTCAAGATTAGTATCACGGCTATGGAATCCCACTGTCTGCATTTGTACAAGTTCGGATGCATAAAGTTGTTCTTGAGTTTGGTTTGGTTGTTGATTTGTCGGCTGATGTTGCTGGGGATGAAGACGATCTAATGGTTGAAACAACGAAGCATTATGATCTTGATTTGAATTATAATATTATTAATATTATTAAATTTTCTTAATATTATTAAGAAAAGTTAAATGTGTTCAAGTTAATTACAACTAACGACTAAAAGAAGAATGTCGAATTAAAATTTTTATTTTAGTTGAAATTTGTCGATGGTTTTTATTACAATCAGACCAGCAAGGCTTCGCCGACTACGAAGTGGCATTGAAGATATCAGGAACTATAACTGATTCACACTTATACCATATTTTTACATGGCTTTCAGATCTAAAACCCCACTCGTGTACGAAGACTAAATTATATGGTTGTACGAAGACTAAATTATATGGTCAGAGTCAGGATTGCAACAAGGAGATCCCCTCGGGCCCATAGGCTTTGCTCTAGCCGTCAACCCACTAGCCCACTCACTTAATGCGCACTTTAACGCCTGGTATTTGGATGATGCAACCATCGGGTACGACCCATTTGGAACGTTGTCTTATCTATGTCAAATAGTTAATGACTCTTTTAAACTTGGTCTCTACTTAAATCCGCGAAAGTGCGACATCTGACGAGGCAGACTGTTGCTGACGAGGAGCTGACAACTAACACACTGAGAACAACTAATTTCAAATTGTTTTAACTGTTTGAACGCTAAAAAATGATTATTCATATAAAGCCGGGGAATTATTACTTAATTAACGCATTCATCGTTTGCAAAACGATGAATGGTAAAAAATTCTTAGTTATTAATATTTACAACATCAACAAGTACAACAGTAAAGTCGGAATTTCGACAAGGAAGCCGTACGCCCAGGGTACGTCCCGGGGTACGCAATCCTGTGAATTCAAAGTACTTATCTACAAATCAACGTTCATTACGAGTCACCCCGGGATAAAAGGGCTCTGACCTGACTATTCGAACAGCCTATAAACATGTCCAAAGGAAAACCGTATGATCACATGTTGTGCTGCGGATGCAATGGTCCTTCAGCAAAGTGAATAGGTTGCAGATGCGCGAAGGCACGAGTTCCTTGCACGAATTGCCGTGCGCCTGATTGTAACAATCGCGTACATATTGGACCACAGACGGTGTCTTCGAGTTCTCCTCTGGAATCAGTAAGTAGAGTGGAGGACTTGAATCCCCTTGGCATTGTACAAAATCATAATCTAGTTTCAAAGAACGGACAACAACCTACATCACAGCACAGACCACGTGATGCTGCAGACTGTGTAACTCAGGTAATGCCCAGTGAATATATAACACTGGACACAATATATGACAGCGTAATTCACTGGAAACCAAACCTTATCCACCTACCAAAATGCGACGTTGCAAAGCAGTTTTTCTTAATCATATCTGAACTTCTAGAGGAATTTAATTCGAATTCATCAAAAGCATGTATAACTTTAAAGATGATAAATATCCTATATCAGCTACTACAACAAAGGATAGGCTCGAATAAAGTTTATGTTATAAGAAAAACGCTGACTCGCCGTCTGAAATTATGAAAGGAAGGTCACCTAGATACACTTTTCTCTGAGATCCTATTTCTGCAAATTAAAAGCAAGTATCAACCCTAGGCTACATCAAACACCAGATCAGCGATGATCCAAAACATAATTAAACTGACACGGGATGGGAATATAATATAATTAATATATAATTTAGCCAAAATTTGCTCAAATCGATAAAGTAGTTTGTAATCAATTAATAATATATAAAACTATTATATAATAATATTCAATTAATTAATAAATAAATAAATAATTCTAGCAAAATGTGCCTTAATTAATTGAGTATTTTATAATTAATTTGCAATATCATAAATATAATAGCATTCAAGTAATTTATATAATATAATATTTAACCAAAATTTGATCATATCGACAAAGTAGTTGATAATCGATCAATACATAATTTATATATAATAATATTCACTAAATTCTAATCGTCACTATTTCGTTAACGTGACTAATTTACTGTGAAATGGAGGTTCCAACACATTTAATAATATTCAATTAATAAATAATTGAGCCAAAATTGGCCCAAATCGATAAAGTAGTTTGTAATCAATTTTATCATGGAAATTAAATAAATACTAAATAAAATAATTAACATATAATTAAAAAATTCAATAACAATTTCAATTTGTGAACATTTAAAGATATTGAATGTTTGAAATAAAGTGTTGATAATATCCAAGATGGATAGCTAATCCATGCTAGGTAAATGTACAAAAAATCAATTTTAATGACTGAATAACATAGGAATTGCAGGATTTATAATCTCTCACTAACGAGAAGAGAACCTAGCATGACGAAGTCTTGGACATTTCTCTTCCAATTGAAAATTGGATTGAAGATTGATGTGTGCATATCCAGTAAAGTAAAGCTCCCCACGAAATGTTATGAATCAAATGCTGTATTGAACTAATTAATGAGAGAAACCATTCGCCATATGATTGGATCGTCTGTGAAAAATGGTCTCCACTGAACTATATATATCGTAGTATTTGCATCCACTAATATGTCTAGTTGGTATCTGTCCTAATATATTCATTATAATAATGAATTGTTGTCACGAATCCGCACGGATTCGTGTAATCTGCTTACGCTCACATGTAGGAATGCATATGCTCTTCGTAATACAATCAGTGATATTATAAGATCACATGGTTGTGTTTCGCAGTATCCAGCAAATGAGTGTTACTGATGGCCAAATATATGGGCAAATTGATTCGCTTGCAAAATAATGCTTATTTTAACGTACGTCGGCTTTAAGGGGTAACAATATCTGTTACTTCACAGATTATGATAGATTATGCCCTACTTCTATTAAAGTATGATGGTAAAGAAGTACTTCACTTAATTTAAAGCAATTCCATTGTACTAAGGCATATAATTCATTATCGATTGCTTTAATCAGTCAGGATAGTATCTTAATCGAAGCGCTTCAGATGGACACGAATTTATAAATTGAATTCCTTGGCCTTAGCATTCCTTGCCTGATTGTGCCATAAACTGATTGTTTTGCAGAGAAAGGGAATGAAGGAATATACATAACATAAACTTGAGTTACTGCAATACTATCTATTGTAGAAAATGTATAGCACATTTTGGTTATACTACATATTACAGCGTGATGATCCATTCAGACCTGATTTAAATAGATAAATGAACGCAAAAAAAACGTTTATTTACTGTGTGAGGTTTTGGAGAAATTATAGAAATCAATGCAGGTTTAAATGTCCAGAATTACAGCTTACTCAAATAACAGACAAAATGTAAAATTTGATGAAATTTGAAGAGTTCAGTGCATAACAAATAAATAATATGTATGTTGAACTAAATGTATGTAGTCGTAAAATTGTTTAAATTTTAAAAAGTTTAAATTTTTGATAAGAATTGAATTTTTCAATATTTTTTATATTATTATCTCCTATGATAGTATTATGTTAACTAACTTGATCGTAAATATTATTTATAAATAATAATTAAATAATTTATATTATAATTAATAATAAAAATATAAATTATAATAATAAAATAATAAACAGTAATATAATAATTTATTATTAAAATAATAAAATAAAAAATATAATAATCAATCAACCGGTCTTTATTTGAGTACATATTGCCATTATTTAATATTAGCAACAATCAATCAGTATTTGAAAACTAATAAAACAAAAAATGGATCAAAGAAAATTAAAAAAATACAAAAACATTGTTTTTTGAAGAGAATTACAAATAGTTTATTTAATTAAAGATGACGGTTTTTAAATTTCCTTTTTTGTAAAAATCTATAATGTCTAGCTTTATTTTGAAAAATAGATGATAACACTCAAAGATGAGTTGCCATTAGTTTATGAAGCGGTAAATGATATGTTGATAAAGAGTGGATAACTATGCGTCAGCAAATAACGGATGATTGCATTGTAAATAATCGTCAATCAATTTGGTGTTAAACCCAGCTTTCGTAAACTGCGTAACATGACATTTCCAAGATAACTTGTTGAAAAAACGTACTCCTTTAACATTACCAAAACCAACTGATAAGTCCAAAGTTTTCTAAACAGCTAACCATATACGAATGGGATTTCAAATCAAAGCAAATTATCTTGAATTTAGTCAAATTAAAATACAAATTATTTTTAAGAGTCCAGTTTTGAACAGGGGCTATTTCATTCTAAATTAGCTTATTGGATTTTGAATCGGTATTATACACATTAATGATTGTAAAATCATCCGTGGATTTGCGTAGAAAGAACTGGGTTCTGAAAAAAAGGTTTAGTTTTACGTGACACATGCGTGCCGGCGCACGCTTACATGACAACAAGAAAAATCTAAATCATGTGTCGAGAAGGTGAGTACGGAGGCCGCATTTGAATACAAAAGAGGGATCGCGGCTGACGTCAATTGGGAGTTGATTCCAGGCGAGTAAGGCTGTGATTAGGAAAGATCGGAGACCGTAGTTGTTAGAGTAATTGGGAACGTAGACTAAGATGGAATGACGGGAACGCAGTGATAGAGAGGTGAGACGAGTGTCGTCTAAGAAAGGGATGTTAATGAAGGATGGGGCGCAGACAGCGATGAGACGAAAATTTACTAGAAAAAGGCGAAGTTGCATGCGGATCAAGGATGGTAGGCCAGGAGAGTATGGTAAGATATATGGATATGTGGTCAAAGCGACGGAGACGTAGGAGCACTCGAACGGCGGAGTTGATGATGCGTTGTAGGAATAAGATGATGAATTTTGGATAATTGGCGAAAAAGCTGAGGTACTAATCCATTTTAGGAAACAAAAGCGATTAAAGAAGAAACATACAGGAACTGAAGTCGATAAGTGGACGGAATCGGCGGATGTCACGGAGAATTAAGTTAGACGAGCGGACCTTGTCACGGACGAAGGGTTTAAGGGAAAGGTGATCATCGAAATGGAAGCCTAATAAAGTGAGATTGTGGACTATAGGGATGATCGATGAGGCAAAATATACAGTGGGAGGAGATATGTTTAGTTTACGGGGAAGGATCCACATTATTTTGGACTTTTCGGGGTTTAGAACGAGACGAAGATGATAGATAGGTTTGTAGATAGAAGAAAGACAGTTGGAGGCAGAAATTGTGATATCGTGTATGCGATGGGTGGGTGTATGAGCAATTATGAGGATGCTATCGGTGTGTTGCATTACGTTAAAGGAGAAAGGTTTAATAAACTGAGAGAGATCGTCAAGCAGAAGAGAGAAAAGCAGGGGACCTAGGACTGAATTTTGTGGGACCCCTAAAAAATAGGGATGGGAGGGGAGGATGATGAATTCGAACAGACGCGAAAGGAACGATCGGATAGATATGAGGCAAATCATGCTACGGAGGTGGAAGAAAAGCAGTAATCATAACGAAGGCGAGAAATGAAAACGAAGTGGTCGACTATGTCGAAGGCGGATGAGAGGTCGAGGGAGATGATAACGCTATACAGAGCCTTGTCTCGAGAAATGAGTATGTCGTTGTAAACTGTCATGCAGGCGATTTCTGTGGAGTGATTAGAGCGAAAAGCGGATTGGAAAGACGGTACAGATTGGATGAGGAGATATGCGCGTTGATCTGTATTAAGGTGAGGCGTTCTAAGGTCTTAGAAAGAGCAGGAATTAGTGAAATGTGACGATAGCTAGAAGGAAGTGAGGGTCGAGCAATTGTTTCTTAAGGGAGAGACGAACGATTGCGGATTTCCAGTGTGAAGGGGAGATACAACTGCGGATGGACGACTTAAACAAAGTTGTGAGAAAAAAGGATATCGATGATCATAAGGATTTAAGTATGTGGGATGGCAGGGATCGACAGGTGAGGATTTGTTGGGTAAGGACATGAGGGCAGATGAAACTTCGGTAGGTGAGACAGGGAGAAGATGAAATAGTTTTGGGAGGATGATGCGAGGCGAGTAGTAGTGAGATGGAATGGAAACGGGGTTGTGAGAGAGCAACGTGTATACTTTGGTCTTAAGAAATGACGAATAATCATTGGGATTGATGTTGCAAGACGAAGAGGAGCGAGAAAGGATTGAGTTAAAAGTATGCCAGGAAGACTTGAAGTGTTGACTTTAAGACTTGAAGTGTTGATTTTATGCTGCCTGGAGTTGCATTTGGTACGTAGTAGATGGAGATGATACCAGCGAAGATCAAAATAGGAATCACGAAGAGACGGAGTGAGCGAGCGAATATCACGTCTGAGAGAACGGCGATGGACTCAAAAAGCATGAAAAAGTCGACGCTTTGAAAGTAGACATTGGATGTCAAACCATGGGGCTCGGTGAGGGTGAGACTTTAAGAGAAAGATAAGATCAAGAGTGGATGTGAGTTCAGATTCGAAAAGAAAAGCAAGATCGTGAGGAGAGGATAATGTTATTGTGATAGAAGATAGAGCCGATTTAAGTAAGAGGGAGCGAAGGGGGGGGCCAAGATTTCTCCAAGGGCGAAGTAGATTGGTAGGTGTGTGAAGCGGATAGTGGTTAGAAGTGAAATCAAGGGTGACGAGAAAGTGATCGTCTAAACGAGGATCGGAGATAGACAGTGAGGTGTATACAGCAAAACGATCGGGGACAGCGATGATGTCGAGTGTTCCGCCAAGGATATTTGTGGAGCAGTGGAGATAAGTTTGTAATTGTAGTTTGATAGAATTCTGATGAACCAGATGGAATCATTGGAAGAGGGGCGGTCTAGGCGGATGTTGAAGTCGCCTAGAACGAGTGAAAGGATGGAGTACAAATAACAATGAGAAAGGAGATCAGCTAGTTCGGTAAAAATTAAGGATGTAGGAGCTGATGAACCAAGATGATGTAATATGGCAAGATCCAGAGAGGCGCACTTACGTACGTGATATTATATTATTAATAATAAAGACTTTGTTAAATAACTATATAACCACTAAAAACGTTTTAAAAATAAAACACAGAAAAGAACAAAGAAATTCAGGCTAGTTGACAGTAGAGTCTTCACAGTGTCACGGCCTCAGATCAACACAGGAATCTGGGCCCTCCAGTCAATCCAACACGCCGCTCTCCGACTGAACCACACGGGGCCTTTCACGCCCCCCCCCCGAAGAATCCAATCGAGGCGGACTATGATGGTAATCTCTAGACGAGAAGCTTGAGAAACTTCTTTTTGGTGGCAGGAGCGCTATGAAAGACTGCCACCTGCGATTTGTTGGAGTTTAAAATAAGATTGAATGAGGGTAACTGATCTTTTTATCTTAAAAAGAAACGGCTGATGTCTGAGATTACATCTTTGCACCTGCGTCCAGAAAATAGGGCGATGGTATCATCAGCGTACACATCTATATGTTGATCGAGTTTAAATTTTTGATAAGTTCAATGGAGGCAGCAAGATACAAGATTGGAGAAAGTGGGGAACCTTGAGGCACACCTGTAATAGGGTAGAACTGACGCGCATCGGGGTCATCTTCATAAAAGAATTGCTTGGTATACAACAATATTTATACCCTGTTAGCAATTCTCGCAGGCAATTCAAGAAACCTAAGAAAAGATATAACAAAAGGAATGGAAATGCGGTCGAATGCAGCAGAATAGTCTAGAACAACAGCCACAGCAAGCTGATGACTGTTACTCTGACAAAACCTGTGCACATTACATATTGCAGTATGGACCGAGCGATCTTTTACGTACCCATGAAAACATGTGGAATTAAATCTCACCTACTTAGATGGTCGCGAATTTTACGCGCAAGCGCCTTTTCGTAAATGGAGATAAAAATGTTTTGAATCGAGATAGGTTGGAGATCTTTTGGACATGAAATCGATTTCTTTTTTGGTAAAAAAACACGACGGCTAATATTAATGCCAGCAACTTCGGACGGGGATACTAGTAGCATTGCGATGGCGACCTACTTTCTCTGACTGTCTGTCAAAAGCTGACAGACCCGAGTAGAGAGTGACGCATGGAATTTGGGGGTGCCTGGAATTGGCCCGCGGGAGTTTAGGATATCTGTGACAGATAAGTCCCTGCTTCCGAAATCACACCAACGCGGGATTGGTTGGGGAGATTGAGTGGCTCCATAATTATGTAGGGATAGTGACTCCTCCAAAACTTTGTCAGGCCCATGCAACTGATCCAACCCAAAGGCCTAGCCTTCCAGCAGACAAACTTTTCCTTCTTGAATATCTTCCAAAAGGAAGACTGAGAAGTGTTAAAGCGAGCTATGATCACCCTATCTTTGCACAGCTGGAACCTATATATAGTGCTCCAGTATTCATTCGAGAGGACATGTCTGGCGGAAATAAAGAGATTGGGAAGGTGTAGCATTTTAGCTAGGATCTTGAGTTTTGTTCAAGTGGGATTGTATATTCGACCTTTATAGGTAGTCGAAAGGATTGCGGTAGCTTGTGATGAGAGGTAGGAATTAAATTCGATCAAGCTCGCATTGCCAATTCTGGGGAAGAGTTGGATAGCTGCCTGAAAGAAAGCCACTCTGATCGGATTAAAGTGAAACCTCCTTTGAAGCAACGCATCTTCCTCTATCCGCTAACGAATTTGGTCATGAGAGGTGGTCTGTTTTGGCGTGATTGCTCAGTACCGATGGGTTTCAACAACCACATCATATGTAGCAGTAATATGTCGAGAAGAGAATTAGTCGTTGAGCAATGAAAGGTCGGGGAAGGTGGTTTGTGAATAAGATAGTGGTTTATGTTCCTGCGGATTGCTGCATTAATCCGACGACCAGTTCTGTCGTTAAAGTCACCAAGTAGCATGTCATAACCACTACCCAGTATACGATCCAGGAGGTCAGTGTTGTGAATTTCTCCTGGCCGGATATAGATATTGGATATGCTTATGCGTTTACCGTTTTTTACAGAGTAATATAGCTAAACAAGACAGGCTGGACAAGAATAGTTTAGTAAGAGGGATAGACATAAAGAGCACTTTACTAGGGTTAAAATACCTTGAGATGAAGATGAGTGAGGTTGGGTTATGTACAGAGTATAGTGGGTGTAGATGTGCTTAGAGATAAATCGAGTAATGTCCTAGGGGAGCCGGATAGACCGCTTCTTCTGAAGGACTATTACATCTGCATATTTACCAGATAGAAGGCTAAGGGCGGAAGCACCTCCGAATTCCACTGAAAGATATTCAGTAAAAAATGCTCTTGATTACTTTGCATTGTGTTAAGTTAGTTGGAGTGGGATGTCTCTTCCTAGTCGGAACCAGATGTGAGAAGGTTTCCCTTCTTACACCCGGCTGGGAAATGTTGATACACTTGCCCACGGGCGATATCTTAATTTCCCATGTTAGCCGCGTCCGCCAGTCTCCAAAAGTTTGTTTGCTGTTTAGATATCGTAAACGATGGCACTGTCTTGGAAGAAGGCATATGTTTCTTGGAGGAGGATGTAGATCTCTTTTTAGAATCAGTATTAGAAAGATTTGATTTAGCTCTCTTCTTGGAAGACACGGCAACCGAAAAAGAGGCTATTGTCGCGGGTATATTTGTCGTCAAATGGGCTATCAGCGATTGAATTGATCGTGCTGTTTCTTTTTGAAGCGATTTAAAGAAACTAAACATCTCTTCCACATTAATTCCTGATTAGCCACACTCCGTATTTGTCCTAGTGGAGGAGAGTGTACGTTATTCTTTATTGAATGTCTACTCACATAATCTTTGAAAACCGAGCATTTTCATGACCAAGAAGGGTGTTTGAGTCCACAGCTAGTACATCTGGGATCAAGCTTGCACTGTGCGTCATGGTCTACATCATCTGAATCATGGACACCACAAGTCCTTTTTCTTCAACAGGTTGAGCTCCAATGTCCTCACATATGACAGGTATTACAGCGTGGAAACGTGAGGTTGTTTGTGCTTGCCACTGTGAAATTCAGATTGCAGCCCATAAACGGATTTGATGCAGAGTTCGATAGGATATAAGCGTTGTCTTCCTCAGTGTTCGCAAATGGAATGGGGAGATTTTGATTTTCTCTATTCTTAATAAAACGAATATTATATAAAGAATAACGTTTTTTTAAATCATATTTTTCTAGATCGGGAAGTATACTTGTTGTCTTTACAAATACCATAATTGGTTTTGATACCAGTGTTCCTTTGTTGAAAAAATTTTCTTTAAAGAATTTAGTGTAGGAGGTTGCTATGCCAGAAGAAACAAAAGAAATTCTATAGTAATTATTCATTACTTTGACGGAATTAATCATGATACTGTTAGGTTGTAAGCTTATAACTTTCCTAAGGAATTTATTAAATTATTGGTTTTTCTGTATTGGTATAGAAGGGGTGACGTTCACTAGGTTAACTAGTTTTCAATTACCCGATTAAGAGCAATTAAGTCACTAACCTTTAATTCAGAAGATCCAGTTGTAATTGTTGATTTAAGTGTGTGTTTTCGTAGTACTTTGAAGCTCCGAAACGTTCGTTGCATAGCATTATTGTGATACTGATCAAGGAGTAACTTTGAGGAGGATCTAACTTTATCAGAAATATATTATCGATATTATATTATTATCATGATTAAACATAATCAACATCATTAATTTTTTATATTTAAGATTAAATTTAAAATGAATTTCTTTTTATTATTTTATTCTTCTAGTTATTTTCCATTATTATCATGATCAAACACTATATTATCATTATTACCATTATTATCAATATCATTAATTTTTTACATTTAAGATTAAATTTAAAATGCATTTCCTTTTATTATTTTATTCTTCTAGTTATTTTCCATTATTATCATGATCAAACATTATTATCATCATTATCATGATTATCAATATCATTAATTTTTTTATATTTAAGATTAAATTTAAAATGAATTTATTTTTATTATTTTATTCTTCTAGATATTTTCCATTATTATCATGATCAAACATTATTATCATTATTATCATTATTATCATATATTATCATTATTATTATGATTATCAATATCATGAATTTTTTATATTTAAGATTAAATTTAAAATGCATTTCCTTTTAAAATGTTATAATAACATTTTTAAATATTTAAAATGTTATTAACATATAGTTCAACATATTTAAAATTCGTCTAATTTATCTCAACAGTTTTCATTGCAATAACATATCACCGCATGCAACTGCTTCTTCTCAAATTTTCTAAATCTATTTCCTTTATGTATCGTTCAAGGAGTTACATCTTTTTAATTATCTTCAAGCTTTGGTCGTTGATCTGCTCACATTTTAAATCTCAATTCGTTTAATTGTTTTAAAGCGTTATCATATTTCCGATTTTCTGCAGTAACTAATTGATTTAAATGTTTGAAGATACGATAGGGCTTTTTCTAATTAATTTTAAATATTTCTAGAGAAACAATTCTAAAAACTTTGAGGGTCCTAAATCCCACATCTTTATCCGCACCTATCAGTCATTCGCAACGAGTCTCTCTGCAAGCATGTGATTTTGAAATACCAAGGTTGTAAATTAGCCTGCGATAATTCACTTCAATTGCGTATAAGGTTTACTTATTACAGAATTACTATACTTTACTGCCAGCCAATTCTATAATTGACACCTTCGCTAAAAAAAAAGATTTAGTTTAACGTAGCAAATGCGTGCCAGCGCACGCTTACATGATCACAACAAAACAAAACTGTGAATCAGGTATCGAGAAGGTGTGAACGGAGGAGGTGTTTGAATGTGATAAAGGAGGGAGCGCGGCGGACGTCGAGAGGGAGTTGATTCCAGGCGAGTGAGGCGGCGACGAGGAAGGATCGGAGACCGTAGTTGTTGGAGTAATTAGGAACGTGGAGTAAGAGGGTATGACAGGAACGAAAGCGATAGCGAGGTGGGGCGAGTATCGTCTAAGAAAGGAAGGTTGATGAACGATGGGGAGCCGACAGCGATGAGACGAAAAGTAACGAGAAAAAGGCGGAGTTTGATGCGGATGTGGATGGTGGGCCAGGAGAGTTGGGCAAAATATGTGGATGTGTGGTCGAAGCGACGGAGACGAAAGAGCACTCGAACGGCGGTGTTGATTATTCGTTGTAGGGGTAGGATGATGGATTTTGGAGAATTGGCGAAAAGGCTAAGGCAGTAATCGATTTTAGGGAAAAGAAGCGATGAAAGAAGAGACATACAAGAACGGAAGTCGATAAGGGGGCGGATACGGCGGATGTCACAGAGAATTAAGTTAGATGAGCGGACCTTGTCACGGACGAAGGGTTTAAGGGAAAGGTGATCATCGAAATGGAAGCCTAAGAAAGTGAGATTGTGGACTACAGGGATGATCGATGAGGCAAAAGATACAATGGGAGGAGATATGCTTGGTTTACGGGGAAGGATCCACATTATTTTGGACTTTTCGGCGTTTAGAACGAGATGGAGATTGGAGAGACGCTTGTAGATAGAAGAGAGACAGTTGGAGGCAGAAATGGCGATATCGTGTATGCGATGTGCGGGTGCATGAGCATAGATTAGAATGTCATCGGCGTATTGCATGACGTTAAAGGAGTAAGGTTTGATAAATGGAGAGAGATCGCCAAGCAAAAGAGAGAAAAGCAGGGGACCTAGGACTGAACCTTGTGGAACCCCGCAAAAAATAGGGATGGGAGGGGAGGATGATGAATTAGAACAGACGCGAAAGGAACGGTCGGATAGATATGTGGCGAACCAAGCTACGGAGAAGGAAGAAAAGCCGTAATCATAACAAAGGCGAGAAATATTTGCATCTCACAGCATTCTCGTCAGCCTGATACATCCAACATGCCAACATGAGTATATCCAATTTGTTCACATCAAGACCCCGGGTGGTTTAGTCGGAGGGCGGCGTGTTGAATTAGCTGGAGGGCTCAAATCCCACTGGACCTGAGACCATGATGGTAAAGAAGAGATAAACCAAAAGAAAGAATGTTATAAATATTTGGGTTTTCTGACAATTTCTACTAGTTTTCAATTAATCCTTGTTATTTGTTTAGTAAAGTCTTTATTTTTACATTTAACATGCCCGTATGCGTACATCCAATTTGTTCACATATTTTTAAGCATCATTCATTGTTCATGACACCTAACAAGTAGTTGCGTTTCCTTATACTTTTACATCTTTAAAATACTCGATCAATTATGTACATATTTTTAGTTTCAGCTTTGAGTGGGCAGACAAACGATCGTCTGACTTCAACGCTACTGTAAATTATATCTAATGTCGAGTAAGCCCCTTAACCTCAAACTCATAACCTTGAGAATAAATTCCGTCTCATCTGATGAGATATTCATTTGATGGCAAACACTTCGTAAATTAAGACAGAGGATTTAGAATCGAAGCAGACGACGCATCAGAATTAATGCATATTAAAAATGGTGGCATCAAAGTAGGAAGCATATAGATTTACTTTGAGGGAATAATATATATAATATATTTTTATATTAAATTATAAAAATGTATTTATAATATATTACTTTTGATCTAATTTGTTCTACTGACAAGTTATTATTAACCCGTAGACTTTGTTTTTCCTGTAATATAACCTCTGTCAGAAATACTGAAATTATGTATTCTTGATAGTACATTATTTTTATGCAAATTTTCAAGCAAGTTTGATGTATTTTTCTGTTTTTTATAATGGAGAAGTATACATCAACAAAATATTAATTAAAATAAATTTAAGCTATTAAGCAGATTTTATACAGATGGATAACAAACAATATGCTTTATAGTTGAATAAGGTACACTAAATAATTAAATTTTATCAGAGGAAACACGTCACTAGCGCGGATTTGGCTGCTATGTTGCGTCGAAGAATAGGGGCCGTGACATGATAACATAGCAGTTCCTTCTTATGACCTCTAATCCTTATTCTAATTTACATCGTCTGTTATTTATTAATCAATTCATAATAATTGATTTTTATTTTATATTTTAAATTTAAATTTGGACTTGATATATATATAATCTGTATAATCAGTATTAAGGCCGGTTTTAAACGAATTGTGAACAATTATCCCAAGATCCTTTGTATACGAATTTGTGGGAATAATCTCACCGCAAACAGAATAATCATTTGGTAAATCACTACGACCAAATGATTATTCTGTTTGCGGTGAGATTATTCCCACAAATTCGTATACAAAGGATCTGGGGATAATTGTTCAGAATTCGTTTAAAACAGGCTTAATACTGAAAATATATGCAACATGTCGAGGAAAAGTATTTACATGATCAAAAATACCTTTAGTTCGCTTCCACCGTCTCAGTTCTCACTATTATATAAGGCGTTGATCAGACCAATCATTGATTATGCTTCACCTGCGACTTTTCCTTCTACACGTGGTGAAATAAACCAATTAGAAAATATTCTTCGCCGATTTTCTAAGCTATGTTCTGGTCTTCGAAACATTGCCTACTGTGATAGACTAAGCCAACTAAATATTACTTCAGTTTACACGAGATATGTGTACAGTGATTTATTACAGTTATGGCGAATGATCCATGTCTTTCCAGGTTATCCATCAAAATCCGTTATTCTAAATGATCGCCCGAGCCACAGAGGACACTCTTTATCTGTTGTTGTGCAATCACACAGGAAATGTCACGGATACTTGCGATTATCTCACAGAGCAGTAAACCTATGGAACCGATTGCCGAATTCGATTGTGTCTATGACACAGTACAAATCATTCCAGAATATGCTGAGCATGTGGATAAAACGAGAAGAATCTTAATAGGAAATATATAACTATACGTGACAATTATTATTGTTGAACTACTCTTTTTTCTTAATATTGTGATCAGACAAAATAACTCTTTTATGTGTCAAAGTCTTGTAATAAATAATAATAAAATCTTTATACAGATTATAATCTGTATAAAGATTATACAGATTAATCTTTACACGCTATATATAGTATAAAATACATAGACTCAGTTAGATGATCTGATTTTTTATTTTTCTGAAATATCCTAATAAAATATAAATTAAATTTATAAAAATTGACTTTTATTTTAAATTTCAATTTTCAATTTTAACTTTATATAAATATAAATTGTATAAAATATTTATTATCATTAATTATTTATCTTTATATTTCATTTATATATTGTAAAAATAAGTAGACTAATAATTTGATCTATCTAACTTGGTGGTGTCGTTACAAACTAATTCTGCAATTGACATTCTTGCTCGAGTTCTGTCGTAACAGGCAGATTCTGCAAAAACAGTATCCAAACCTTTAATTTTAGCTAATTTAAATATCATTTATCCTGTAAATAATATACACGTTAGCTGTTATACGTTTAATTTGATAATAAGCGATCAAGTTTAATATATAGAAGAAACTGATCATATTTTTGTAATTATGTACTTGTAATATTCGTTCAAAATCAGATTTAGTCTCTTTTAATTTTTCTAATTATATAATTAATTATTATTTATTATTTATCAATTCTTAATTTGCAATTTGCCTTTAGTATCTATTTATTTTCTCTTCAAATATTATTTTTCATCTTGGTTTGAAGTGGGATCTAATATAACTTAAAATAAAAGGCAGTATATTAATCCGTTTTAAAAAAGGCAAGTCTATTCTAGAGCAGAAATAGAACATTGAAGTACAGAGCAAATAGTCTCTGTATTTTAGACTTCAAAGAGTTTAGGTCTCTGTACACGAGGACTTAGAGAGCAGAGCAAATAGTGATCCAACTGTCACAGATGTTTATTTTTCTAATAAAAGTTGTGTAATCCTGTCCCAATCAAACTACAATCGTATTTATTAAGAAATAATAACTAATACCTGCGCGTAGCAAATATTGTCCAACAATGAAAATAATTTCGTGAATCAAGGTGTCATTTATAAATTATCGATTTGTTCAGCGTTAACCAACATTTCAAACAGAAACCAAAACAATAATTTTATAATTCAAATTAGACCTCCTAATAAGTTTTTGTTTGTTAATGAGATCATTTAAAAATCATCTAACAGATTAGGACGGTTTGGGTGAATTAATTGTAAAATACAACTATAAAACGCTAGTTTTCGAATTTTTCGAAGCTATCTTTGGCTTACAACCTGGTCATTATGTGCATTGACACAACAATGCTTTGTACGCAAATCATGCTTTCTCGAACCCATTTTCCACAATTTTAAATCAATCTTCAAAACAACTTGCAATGAAAACATGAAATTTAAGTTTGTCATATATTGGGTACATACATTAGTTTTGTTGTGGAAATAAAGATTACACATTTAAAAAACATTTTTTTTCAAGTGTTTCTTAATAGCATCGCAGATACGACAAATAAGAGAGTAACCTAGCCAGGGAGGAAAAAAGTAACTCGATATCCAATGCATTGTTGCCACTAACCTGACTTTAACGCAGACAGTGTAGAACTATCAAAAATTGCTTTTGCATTTGGTTAAAATAAATGCAAAAAATCGAAGAAAACAGCAGCTCTATATAAACTTTAGATAAATCATTCATAAAATAAAATGTACCGTCAAGCAATAACATCATAATGTAGTTAATATTTATTCTCATTGCTATAAACATTGAGTTCGACTGATAAATCATAATGAATAAATCGATTAAGAAATTATCTCATTGAAACGGGTGTCACGGTATTTAAAATCAAAATTATAAATTTTATTGATTATAGATGGAGTGGATAAATTAACGCTAACGAGTTTGTAGGAAACAACGTATTTTTAATTTCGAAATTCATTTTGTGTTCCATATTTAACTGATATCATTTTCATGAAACAATTGTTTCGTGAAAATAGCTTAGTAATTCATATAATAATAAGATTTTATTACTAAAAAAGTGGTGAATACATATGACAAAAAATAGTCAGTCTGAAAAAACAGCCTGAGAAGTCAGTCCAAATAACAGAAAAACCAACTCATAGCTTCTTAATCGTCTTCTTCCGATTATGGCCTTAAATCCGTGGGATCTGAGCCCCCAACCAATCCAACACGTCGCTTTCCAATTGAACAACCCGGGGTCTTTCACCTCCCGAAGAATCCAATCGATGTGGACGATGCTGGGTAAACGAGAGACGAGGAGCTTAAGAAACCTTAGCCTTTGATCTGGGGGACGTCCTCTCGAAAAGAAGACTAATCCCGAGATAGCCCAAGTGCCCCAAAGGCGCACCTGGGTTTTCCATTTCAATGACAGATGCTAGGCCCGTTTCAGAGCCCACCTAGCTCTCTTTAGAATACGTTTGAGTCTATCCATGTCGTCTTTCGCCGACCAGTTCACCGAAACGGTAAACCCCAGGTATTTTACCTGGGGTTGACCGTAAAATATAAACTGGTCGGCGTAAAATTTCGCCGACCAGTTTAACTGGGGTTTACCGGGGGAGAGCGCAGAGAGTGCTAGTCTCTTAAGTTTTTGCATCGTCACAGCGGAGCCGTGAAAGACAACCACCTGCTTAGCGGACTTTAGAACAAGGTTGAACATGGGCAACTGGTCTTTTAATCTTAAAAAGAAGCGGCTGATGTCCAAGACTACGTCTTTGCACCTGCGTTCAGTGAACAAGGCTGTGGTGTCATCAGCGTACACCACTAGACGTTGATCACGATTAATATTTTGAATTGATTAATGGAGGCATCAAGATATAAAATAGGAGAGAAATAATTCATATTTGCGTTATGCAAATGATACCAGTAACTTTAAAGTTACATTCAACTTAAAACTATTTTTATTGTATTGCGGCTATTGTTCAGTAACGAGACAGATTAACGTTATTTTTCAATGACTTGGTCAAAAGATCGAAGAAACCAAAATATGCTAAACAAATGAGTATTAGGTCAACTTATATTTTTTAACAAGGTAACTTAAGACAATTCGAAATCTAAAAATATTAAAAATGAATACGAAAAATTAAAACGATTTTAATTTTTTTGTCGAAGATAAATGTACCAATCCACAATTTCGTAATATTAAAATGAAAATACGAAACAATTTAAAAAATTTCAATAGAATTTTGTGAAAACTAATCCAGAACATCTACCCTCAGCACATATTAACATACAACTACAAACTCATATAAACTGACCCCACACATATTCTTGGGTTGGCAATCAACATCATCGTTGTCTCCGATCGTTTTGCTGCCTGCACCTCACTATTCATTTTTGATCCTGGTCTATCCGATATTTTCTCGTCACTCTTGATCTCACTTCGAATCACACCCTACTTCACACACCTAACATCTTAAGTCGTCCTCGGAGAAATATTGACCTCCCTCTTCTCCGCTCTGCCTTATTCAAATCGTATCTATCCTCCCCCAAATAATGTATTCCTCTCCTCATGATCTCGTCTTTCTTTTCGACTATGAACTCATATTTACTCTCGATCTTCTCTTGTCCTTCAAGCCTCACCCTCACCGTCGCTCGCATCTGCCCCGTGATTTGACATCAAATGCCTACTTGCAGAGTCGACTCCGTCATGCTTTCGTGTCTATAACCGCTCTCGGACGTGATATCCGCTCACTCCGATTCGCCGTGATTCCTATTTTGTTCTTAGACGGTATAATCGCAACCTACTAAGTACCAAATGCAACTCCTTCTGACAGCATAAAAGTCTCTCGTGCATATTTTTAACTCAATCCTTTCTCTCTTCTCTTCGTCTTGCAAAATCAATTCCCATGATTATTCGTCATTTCTCCAGACCTAAGTATCACGTTGCTCTCTCACAACTCCGTTTCCATCCGATTTCAATCTATTTCGCATTGCCTAATCCTCCCGGAACTCTTTCATATTCTCCCTGTATCACCTGCCGAAGTCTCATCTGTCCACATGTCCTTGCCCAGCAAAACCTCACCTCCCGATCCCCTGCCTACCCCCATACTAAAATCCATATAATCATCGATATATCCTTCATTATGAAGAGGATATCGACAGTAATCATATTGCCTTCGTTATGATTACAGCTTTTCTTACTCCCCGTATAATGGTTTGCATCATATCTATCCGACCGTTTTTTTCTAATCTGTTCGAATTCATCATCCTCCCCTACAATCCTTATTTTCTGCAAGTCCAACAAGGTTTAGTCCTAGGTCCCCTGTTTTTTCTCTTCTGCTTAGCAATCTCCCTCACTTACCAAGCCTTACTCCTTTAAGATAATGCAAGACGTCGATGACTCATGCACCGCCCATGGCATACACGATATCGGCATTTATGCCTCCAAGTGATTTTCCTCAATCTACAAAGTCTCTCCCATCTTCATCTCGTTCTAAACACCGATAAGTCCAGAATAATGTGAATCCTCCTCCGTCAACATAACCGCATAACACAACCGCATCCAACTCCGCCTTCTTCTCGTCACTTTTCGTCTCATCGTTGTCGGACCCCCATCGTTCATCAATCTCCCTTTCTTAGACGACACTCGCCTAACCTCCCTCTATCGCTGCATTTTGGTCATTCTCTCTTACTCCAAGTTCCCAATTACTCCAACAACTACGGTTTCCGATCTTTCTTTGTCGCGCCCTTTCGCTTGGAGTCAGATCCATATCGACGTCTGACGCGCTCCCTCCTTTGTCACATTCAAATACCTCCTGAGTTCCCACCTTTTCGACAAATGACTTAGATTATTTTGTGGTCATGCAAAATTGTGTCTCAATCCACAATTTAGAAATTATAGAATTGAACACGAAATAATTACAGCGATTTCCAATTTATATTTTAATCGAGATAACAGGAGACAATGCGCATTTTAGACACGAAGGAATTAAAACAATTTACAATCGAAATTTTCACCAAGAAGTTAACCAGCGTAAATTTATTATTTAGAAATATACAAAATGAATACGAAACAATTAAAGCGATTTTCAATTGATATTAAAATCGAGGTAACCAATGACAATCAACACTTTAGAAATATTAAAAATGAATACGAAACAACATATTTTTTGTCGATTAGATATTATATGTCAATTCTCAATTTAAAAATATTAACAATGAATACGAGAGAATAAAAACAATTTTAAATCTATATTTTTACTGAGAAGGTTACTTGGGACATTTAAAAATGAAAGAAAGAAATACAAAACAATAAAAACGATTTCCAAACGACATTCTTATCGAGAAGATAACATGAAGCAATGCACATTTTATAAATATTAAATATAAATACGAAGGAATTAAACTGGAGGCGTACAGTATGTGACTACGTATAAATGTATTAAAAATAATGCAGAAGCATTTAGCTTCAAGAGATCTACGCATCATACCTAGTAGACGAAGAAAGTTGCTTGAGGTGTAGATCACGTGATCACGTGATTTGAGGTCATTCGATACAAAGATGCCTAAATCGGTCGTTTTAGCAAATCCACGGTGAAGATGCATAAATTTGTCTGGATTAAGCAGTAAGCATTTACTACGGCATTAATCATTTAATCGATTTACGTCTTCTTGTAAGATGTCAGTGTCTGCTATGTCATCAACTGTCCTTAACATATTCAAGTCATCTGCGTAGATCATCAGGAAGATCGTTTATATAAACATTAAACAAGGGACTTAGAACGAAACCTTGAATGAATCCTTTTGAAAATGAAGCCCTGTCGACATATATTCACTAACTTTTACAGCAACAGTACGGTTAGTGAGGAATGAGCAGATTCGCTCGATAAGTGAACCACATATACCGAATTTCATTCTATCTTAAGAAGAATAATGTGAACTACTCCATGGAACGACATTGACAAATCGAAGAAATCACATCAATACTTGAGTTTGCCTGCCTTGCGGCAATTCAAATATTACGGGCAGCAATTATATTTGTTACTGTAGAACGACCTGGTCTAAATCCGTGTTGGTTGTTGCAGAGAATGCGATAACGTTCGAGGAGACCGTGTAACAACGCACTCTATCACTTTACAGGCTATACATGTAAGATTTACTGGTCTGTAACTTGATGCAGGGTGTCGGTTGCCTTTCTTAAATAGTGGTATGATAATAGATTTCCCGCAGACAGTGGGAATAGTAGTACTGCATGTAATTGAGTGCTGAAATACAAGCAAAAGAGGTTTGGCTACATCAGTCACTAACTCCTGGAATAGTATGGCAAGGATACCGTCAGGACCCGAATTCGTAGAACGAGATTATTTAATTCATACAGTATATGGATTTAAATATGGATAAAAAGCATATGGATTAGATGATGTTGTACGACATAGACATGATAAAAAGCTGGATTTTTTCTTGCGTTTCATGAGAGTTGCTTTATTACGTTTAACTCTGATATTACGTATTTCCAATCTATATTTTTACCGAGAAGGTAACCTATGTCAATCCATAAATATTACGTATTTCCAATCGATATTTTTTTACCAAGAAGGTAACCTGTGCCAATCCTTATTTTAAATATACTAAAAATGAACACGAACAAATATCTTTTCGCCGAGGTAACCTAGAACAATCCACATTTTATAAATATAAAAAATAAATACGAAACAATAAAAGCGATTTTAATTCAATATTTTTGCATTAAAACCATATGTCAATCCTCAATTTAGAAAAAAAAGTGAATATGAAACAATTAAAACGATTTCCATTCGATATTTCTAGCGAGAAAGTAACTTGTGTAAATCCACATTTTAGAAATAATAATAATGAATACGAGAAAATTAAAACGATTTCCAATCGATAACTTAGCGGAGAAGGTAACCAGGGATAATCCTTATTTTAGAAATAATAAAATCGAATACGAAGCAATATCCTTTTGCCGAGGTAATCTGGAACAATCCACATTTTAGAAATATTAAAAATAAATACGAATAATTATATTTTTTCGAGAAGTTATCGTAGAACAATCCACAGTTTAGAACTAATAAAAATAAATACAACAGTTAAAAAGATTTCAATTCAATATTTTTACCGAGTAATTAACCTTTCAAGTTCGAATATTATGAAAAATGCGAATATTCTTAGACTCTATGTCAATTTACGAAGATAATCACATATTGCTAAATCGGCTTAAATTGTATGCATACATATAGGTATTCAAGACATTATTTTTATGCATTTTATTAATTGATATCAAATGAAGTAAGAGACTGAAAAAAACTATTATCTAGTCAGACACGCGCAAACTGTAGTTTTTCGGTTTGCATTTATTCTATGCTATTTAACAGCTTGCAACCATATTATTTTAGCTTTATATTCGTTCTTTTATTGTGGATAGTAGCAACAATTACAGATTGAAGAAAAATAAAAGATCCGAAAGATCTGCTTACCAAACAATTAAGAAATAAATTTTTATTTAATGAAAAATCAGCCACCTTGTGCTTGAATTGTAATAAAATAAAAAACGTCACTGAATATAAAACAAATGATCCAATTTTAAACAACTAACTTCGTTAAATATTTTTATTAATAAAAGGCCGGAATCACAGTTTATAACTAATAAAAACATTTATAAAAACGTAATAAGAGTAGTTTATGTGAATTATAAATATAATCACATATTAGCAACGTATTACATGGTAATTAATGCACAGGTGATTAACGAATAAAATCAGTTAAACTTTAATCGTTAGATACGTAAAAGGACATCTGCAAAAAAATATTTTTTTATTATTTTTCAGTCCCTTTCAAAATAAATATGAAAGTAAAACTAACTTTACTGCGATTTTGCTGAAATTAAAAAAATCAAAACTACTTTATTAAGATACATGTGAATCGGTTTATCATTAATTTCTCATAATCGGTTTTTCAGATAGTAATATTATACAATCTTGACGGTAATCGAGTTTTAAGTTTCCGATGATTGAAACATAATTATTAAAAAAAATGTTTTCTCTATGTTGGTTTCTAAAAGCTTTTGTCTGTTTGCAGACATGTAAACACTTGAACGATTTGTAACCACAAAAGTAACCATTTGTAAAATTCGGTAAAACGCAAGGCAAAAAGTCATAGCGATAAAGGAAAAAATAAAAATATATCAGATCAGATAACTGAGTTTATGTATTTTATACTATTTATAAATAGTTTATAAAATATACTATTTTTATATATAATATAATATTTAGTATGTATATTATATATTAATATTATATATAATATTTTTATAATATACTATATATATTTGATTTCTTTATCAAATATTAAAAATAATAATAAATAATAATAAAGATTTTACAACGTATATCAAGTTAAAATTACAAATAAAATTTAAAATAAAAGTCAATTTTTATGAATTGACTAATAAATAACAGACGATTCATCATAATAAGCACTAGGGATCATCAAAAGGAACTTATATCTTATCAGGTTTCGACAACTATATACACGCTAATGACGTACTTCCTCTGATGGAATTTGATTATTACATAATATATATTTTATAATAATATATATTTAATAATATATATTATTTGAGTTTATAATACATATTTATTTAACGTGAAAAAATGCGTACCAGCTGGACGCTTACAAGTCCACTAAAAAGTTGAAAAAGTCAATTAGATAAATTGTTCAAATTGAACCAGATTTGACGTTTGAAGAATGGCAGAAAGGTTGATTGACGTATATGAATGTGCAGATAATTCCACGAGAGAGTAGCAGCCACAAGGAAAGAGCACATGCCAAAGGAGGTAGAGTCGTTTGGGACATGTAAAAGAAAGGAATTACGGCAATGTAAGGAACAGTAAACTGGTGAGAATTATGAAAATGAAAGCTGAGAAAGGAATGGGTATGAAAAGTTACAAGGCGGAAAGCAATGATAAGACGAATTTAAACACGAGAATAAATGGTAGGCAAAAGAAGAATGACACTAGGTGAGTTGGAATATAGACTAAGACAGTAATCGAGTTTTGAGAATAGGAGAGAAGATATGAGTCGTACAATAAGGGAAATCGATCTATCTACGAATTTGACGGAAGTTGCAGGCCATCAACATAATTGAGTGTACTTTATCATTAACGAAAGGCTTAAGTGAAAGTTGGTGTTCGAAATGGTAGCGTAGGAAAACGAGATGTATAACGATAGGAAGAATTGCCGAAGTGAATGATACGGAGGGAAAATCTAAGCCGAGGCCTCACGGTAAGATCCACATAAGATCTTCAATATGATAAACATGTGCATGATCATAGATGAGAATGTTATCAGTATATTAAATAATATATCAGTTAAACGTATTAGAAATCAAAAACAAGTCACCGAGAAGAGAGTAAAGCAAAGGCCCTAATACTGAGCCTTGTGGAACACCAGAGAGATGAAAAATGATGATAAGAGAAGAGTTAGAACAAGCGCGAAAAGTACCGTTTGATATATATATATATATATATATATATATATATATATATATATATGAATAAAAACAAGCAACGGGTAAAGAGAAGCCATAATTAGGACGAAGGCGATGGAGAAGAATCGAGTGATTAACGATGTTAAAAGCGGATGATATATCAAAAGAAACTATGACGCTACATACTTGTTAATCGCGCGAGATTAACAATTGCAAATTGACAAAATTAACAATTGTGGTAAATGCGTGCCAGCGCACGCTTACATGACCACAGCAAAACAAGACTGCGAATCAGGTGTCAAAAGGTGTGAACGGAAGGAGGTGTTTGAATGTGATAAAGGAGGGGGCGCGGCGGACGTCGAGAGAGGAGTTGATTCCAGGCGAGTGAGGCGGCGACGAGGAAGGATCGGAGACCGTAGTTGTTGAAGTAATTAGGAACGTGGAGTAAGAGGGTATGACAGGAACGAAGCGATAGCGAGGTGGGGCGAGTATCGTCTAAGAAAGGAAGGTTGATGAACGATGGGGAGCCGACAGCGATGAGACGAAAAGTAATGAGAAGAGGGCGAAGTTTGATGCGGATGTGGATGGTGAGCCAGGAGAGTTGGCGAAATATGTGGATGTGTGGTCGAAGCGACGGAGACGAAAGAGCACTCGAACGGCGGTGTTGATTATTCGTTGTAGGGGTAGGATGATGGATTTTGGAGAATTGGCGAAAAGGCTAAGGCAGTAATCGATTTTAGGGAAAAGAAGCGATGAAAGAAGAGACATACAAGAACGGAAGTCGATAATGGGGGCGGATACGGCGGATGTCACAGAGAATTTAGTTAGATGAGCGGACCTTTTCACGGACGAAGGGTTAAAGTGAAAGGTGATCATCGAAATGGAAGCCTAAGAAAGTGAGATTGTGGACTATGGGGATGATCGATGAGGCAAAATATACAGTAGGAGGAGATATGTTTAGTTTACGGGGGAGGATCCGCATTATTTTGGACTTTTCGAAGTTAAAACAAGATGGAGATTGGAGAGACGTTTGTAGAGAGAAGAAATACAGTTGGAGGCAGAAATGTCCGATATCGTGTATGCGATGTGCGGGTGCATGAGCATAGATTAGAATGTCATCGGCGTATTGCATGACGTTAAAGGAGTAAGGTTTGATAAACGGAGAGAGATCGCCAAGCAGAAGAGAGAAAAGCAGGGGACCTAGGACTGAACCTTGTGGGACCCCGCAAAAAATAGGGATGGGAGGGGAGGATGATGAATTAGAACAGACGCGAAAGGAACGGTCGGATAGATATGAGGCGAACCATGCTACGGAGGAGGAAGAAAATCCGTAATCATAACGAAGGCGAGAAAGGAGGACGGAGTGGTCGACAATGTCGAATGCGGAGGAGAGGTCGAGAGAGATGAGAACACTATATAGAGCCTTGTCTCGAGAAATGAGTAAGTCGTTGTACACTTTTATGCATGCGATTTCTGTCGAGTGATTAGAGCGGAAAGCGGATTGGAAAGGAGGGTACAGATTGGATGAGGAGAGATAAGCGTTGATTTGTATTAAGATGAGGCGTTTTAAGGTCTTAGAAAGAGCAGGAATTAGTGAAATGCGGCGATAGCTAGAAGGAATGGAGGAACCGAGCGATTGTTTCTTAAGGAGGAGACGAACGATTGCTGGATTTCCAGTGTGAAGGGAAGATACGACTGCGGATGGACGAGTTAAACAAGGTTGTGAGAAATGGGGATATCGATGAGCATATAGATTTTAATATGTGAGTAGGCAGGGGATCGGCAGGTGAGGTTTTGTTGGGCAAGGACATGAGGACAGATGATACTTCTGTAGGTGAGACAGGGATAAGATGAAAGAGTTCCGGAAGGATGAGAGTAGACTGGGCAGAGTGGGATAGGATGGAGACCGGGGTGTGAGAGAGCAACGTGGATACTTTAGTCTGGAGAAATGATGAATAATCATGGGGATTTATGTTGCAATACGAAGAGGAGCGAGCAAGGATTGAGTTAAAAGTATGCCAGGGAGTCTTAGAGTTGAATGAAGTGATGATTTTATGCTGCCATAAGGAGTTGCATTTGGTACGTAGTAGGTTGAGATAAGACCGGCGAAGGGCAAGATAGGAATCACGGAAAGACGGAGTGATCAAGCGGAAATCACATCTGAGAGAGCGGTGATAGACTCGAAAAGCATGGCGGAGTCGACACTTTGAGAGTAGGCATTGGATGTCAAACCATGGGGCACGGTGCAAGCGACGGTGTGGGTGAGACTTGAAGGGCAAGAGAATATCGAGAGTATATGTGAGTTCAGAGTCGAAAAGAAAGGCGAGATCGTGAGGAGATGAATATGTTATTGTGGGTAATGATAGAGACGATTTGAGTAAGGCAGAGCGGAGAAGGGAGAGGCCAAGATTTCTCCAAGGGCGACGTAGGATTGTAGGTGTGTGAGGAGGGGTGTGATTGTGAGTGAGATCAAGGGTGATAAGAAAGTGATCGGATAGACCAGGATCAGAGATGGACAGTGAGGTGTAGGCAGCAAAATGATTGGGGACAGCGATAATGTCGAGTGGCCCATCATGTATATGTGTGGGGGCAGTGGAGACTAGTTTGTAATTGTAGTTGGATAGAATGTTGATGAACCGGATAGAATCCGTGGAAGAGGGGCGGTCTAGGCGGATATTGAAGTCGCTTAGAACGAGTAAAGGGATTGAGGACAAATAACAATGAGAAAGGAGGTCAGCGAGTTCGGTAAAAAATAAGGCTGTAGGAGCTGATGAACCAGGACGGTATACAATGGCGAGATCTAGAGTGATCGGGTTAGAATAACGACAAGTGAGCAATTCAAAAGAGCAAGGACTGAAAGGGGGATTGATTTTTCAAAGAGACGCTGGGTGACGCGCGAATGCGACGATGCCGCCATGATGAGAGAATTTAGAAGGACATAAACTGAGAGGGCAAGCGGATTCGACTAGGGAGCAAACGGCAGAGAGCAGATGGCGAATGGAAAGGTCGTCGGAATCTAAGTTCCAGGATTCGGTGAGGGAGAATAGATCGATGGATTGCTTGGTAAATAGGTTGAGGATAATATCGGATTTATTGAGAATAGATCTAGTGTTGAGGATACCAAAGCGGAAACCGTGTGTTGTGGCGAAAGGGTCTGGTGGAGAAGACACATAGGAGAGATGGAGCGCCATCGAATTTTTGGACGGGTGTGGACAACTTGAAAATTTCCGTCTATGTTTCGGATGGAGAGTGATGTTTCGCCGTTTTCCTCGCGACGGCGTTTTTCGATGCGGGCTGAAGAGATTTGAGCGATTTCAGAAGGGGCGCGATCGGGGAAAATTCGAGTGGTTGAAGATGACATGAGTTTGAATCGTTGAGAGAGGACAGAAGACGCGTGAGAGCGATGCTTGAAAAAAATTTTAGGAGAGGTGGCTGGGAAGGATTAGATTGAGAAGATTTGTTTAGACGAATGAATGCGACAGGAGAAATGTCCTTGAAAAAGGATGGTTTATCCGCAGGAACAATAGACGAGATGATGGATCTGAAAGGCGGAAACATCGTGGTCTAGACGTGCTTGTGGAGATAAGGAGTTAGAAGGCGTGATATTAGTGACAATGACGCAACGATCGCGAGAAGCAAAGCGTTTCCATAAAGGAGGACGATTGACGTGAGTAGGTAATATCACGATAGAAGAGCTGGCAGTTGATGATTTGGAGGGATTTGGTTTGACGACGGGAGACATAGAGGATAATGATAATAAAGAGGGTGGCAAGCGATGTGAGGAAAGGTTATGAGTGGAAAGATAGTGGAGGTTGGTGGAGGTGATTTTGATTGATGGATGCAAGGTATTGAGAAAGGAGACTGGAAGGACGGGACGTGGGGTGTCGGGGAGTGAAGATGACATGGAATGGGAAGTGTATATGGTGGCAGGGTCGGTGGGTGGAGAAAAGACATTAGAAACGACGGGGGTAGTTTGAGTTGACGTGTTGGATGTTGATATGTGCTTATTGGAAAGGTTGCAGATTAGTACGGCGGTGAGGGAACGGCGGTGAGAAAGATAGGAAACACGGAGATTTGGAATGAGTTCGAAGAGTGTTTTAGAAAGCGATTAAAATCACGAAAAGATTGACGGAGTCGACGCTTGGAAAGACTAGAGTCGAAATCGAACCAGGGATCATAGCGCAAGCGCTGAAAACGTCGAGGTCGAGCAGGCAGAAGGTTATTGAGAATAGTCGTAATATAGAATCAAACAGAATGCAGAGTCATCGTGAGAACGATATTTAAGTGGAAGTGAAAAGAGTGAAGTATTGAGTAATGCTGCACAGAGAATATAGATATCGAGAAGTTTCTAGCGTTAACTTAGATTATCTAATGTTAAAGGCGGAGAAGGAGGATGGGGACGAGTAAAAGTGACAAGGAAATGATCGGACAAACCTGGATCAGTAATTCACAAGGAGGTATAATCATTGAAGCAGTATAGAATAGCACTGATGTAGACAGCACCGCCGGGAATATGAGTTGGGCTTGTTGAATGTAATTTATAGTTAAAATCAGAAAAAAAGATTAGTTAAAGTGATAGAGTCAGAGTCAGCCAGGCGATCAATACGAATGTTAAAATCACCGAGAACAAATGAAGGAGTATAAGACAAGGAACAGTGAGAAAGAAGATCTGCAAGCTCGCTAAAGAACATACGTGATGATGCATCTGAGCCTGGACAGTATACAATCACAATTTCCAGAGGAAAATGAGTTGATAATCTGCAAAGAATATACAGAGAATATCATTTTGCAACGATACTGGATCAGCAGAACTTTTCATGATCGACTAAATCTTTATTTACATCGTCTGCCAAAGCTAGATGAGAGTATGGTAATCGGAGAAGCAAATCATTCATGAAGATTATATAGAGCAGTGCCAAGGACTGATCCTTGATGCACTCCAGAATTAACATTCACCGAGTAAGAAAGCACACCTCCTACAAACCTCTGAAAGACCTATTCGATAGAAATTGCCTGACCACTCACAAATATATGAATAGGGTCAATAGTGATACAGTACGAGACCATACCATCATGTGGAACCCTATCAAAGGCTTTCGAACAATCAAGGAAGATTATGTGAACCCAGCACTCAGAGCATTTGCCAATTTTTCACGCGCAGTCAGTAGATTAGTTAGACATCAATGTCAAATCCTTAAACCGTGCTAATATATGATTGCAGTTCAGATGATCCCTGATTCTATTAGCAATGAGTCTTTCTAAAAGTTTGCAGAATACACTGGTCAAACTGATGGACCGATAGTCCGAACAAGAACTAGCAGGATGCTTTTTGTAAATGGATACCACAATTGCACATTTCCAACTGTCAGGAATCCAAGATGTGCCCAAGCTAAATCTGAAAAACAGAATAAAACCATCACTCAGTCGGTCGCTAGGGTTTTGACTAGAAAGGGGACAATATTGTCTGGTCCCGGAGATGCAATCGGATCTAGCTTCATAACCTCGTTAAACACCTCATCAACTCTGAGTGGACGAAAACAACACCGATTTGCAATCAAAAACACACTTCAAACTAACGTCATGATGTTTGCAGTAATCGAAGCTTTCACTGAGAAGCTATCAGCTCAAAGTTGGGCGATAAGAAATAAAAAAAAGGATTTATTTTAACGTGGCAAATGCGTGCCAGCGCACGCTTACATGATCACAACAATCAAAACTGTGAATCAGGTGTCGAGAAGGTGTGAACGGAGGAGGTGTTTGAATGTGATAAAGGAGGGAGCGCGGCGGACGTCGAGAGGGAGTTGATTCCAGGCGAGTGAGGCGGCGACGAGGAAGGATCGGAGACCGTAGTTGTTGGAATAATTAGGAACGTGGAGTAAGAGGGTATGACAGGAACAAAGCGATAGCGAGGTGGGGCGAGTATCGTCTAAGAAAGGAAGGTTGATGAACGATGGGGAGCCGACAGCGATGAGACGAAAAGTAACGAGAAAAAGGCGGAGTTTGATGCGGATGTGGATGGTGGGCCTGGAGAGTTGGGCAAAATATGTGGATGTGTGGTCGAAGCGACGGAGACGAAAGAGCACTCGAACGGCGGTGTTGATTATTCGTTGTAGGGGTAGAATGATGGATTTTGGAGAATTGGCGAAAAGGCTAAGGCAGTAATCGATTTTAGGGAAAAGAAGCGATGAAAGAAGAGACATACAAGAACGGAAGTCGATAAGGGGGCGGATACGGCGGATGTCACAGAGAATTTAGTTAGATGAGCGGACCTTTTCACGGACGAAGGGTTAAAGTGAAAGGTGATCATCGAAATGGAAGCCTAAGAAAGTGAGATTGTGGACTATAGGGATGATCGATGAGGCAAAATATACAATGGGAGGAGATATGCTTGGTTTACGGGGAAGGATCCACATTATTTTGGACTTTTCGGCGTTTAGAACGAGATGGAGATTGGAGAGACGTTTGTAGATAGAAGAAATACAGTTGGAGGCAGAAATGCCGATATCGTGTATGCGATGTGCGGATGCATGAGCATAGATTAGAATGTCATCGGCGTATTGCATGACGTTAAAGGAGTAAGGTTTGATAAATGGAGAGAGATCGCCAAGCAAAAGAAATGGTTTGGTTAAAATCTCAGCTGGCGTTTGAATTGAGCTAATTGTGGTGACAAGAGTTCTGCTGTTTCTTACATATAACCAAACGGTCTTAGAGTTCAAAGATGCATCCTGGCGGCACCTTCTTCCTACTTATAGCGTTTCTAAAGTTTTAGCCTATTGCATAAGTTCCGGGAGTCGATGTTTGTACGTTTCGAACTAGGAGAACGCCTAAACTTGCGCCACAATTTTTACGGGATCTAAGAGCATCAAGAAGCTCTCTGTCGAACCAACGATGATGGCCATAAAGTTTAAATTGATCACTTTTCTGCACGGTTTTGAGTAGAACTTTAAAGCCAATAATTTTCTAGTTCATTCTTTAGCCTATTGCATAAGTAATATTGGAATAGTAATATCCTAGCGGCACCTCTTTTTACTTATAGCATTTTTTAAGTTTTGGCCTATTGCATAAGTCATATTCGACGATAAGATCCTGTTCGTTAAAATCTCAGCTGGCGTTTTAATTGAGCTAATTGTGGTGACAAGAGTTCTGATGTTTATTACATATGACCAAAAATTCTTAGGGTTCAAAGATGTATCCCTGATGATACCCTCTTCGTACGAATAGCGTTTATGAAATTTTAGCCTATCGTCCACCACATCCATGTAATCGTATTCTTTCGCGCGATCGCTCTGTTATCATATCAAACTTAAAGCTTTCCGAATCTGCTTCTCAACAATCTCGCCTCGATGATGATGTATCTGCCTTCAGGTCTCTCCTAGCAACCATTCTTCCTGATGATAATTCATCCCTCTCCGATAATATCGCTACCGTATCTTTGATCCGTTTAAACAAATCCACTAAATCCAATCATCTCAGACCTTCACCCCTAAAAATCGTTTTCCGACAGTTCACATGACGATTCAATACTCTCTCAACGTTTGACACTTCTTACCACTTCATATACATGTCGTATCTATCCTGACCGCTCCCCTTTTGATATTGCCCAACTCGATTTAGCCAGCATTCAGAAACATCGATGTGAAACAAACGACGAGTCATCCTTATCAATCCGTCAAATCAACGGAAATTTAAACGTCGTACACACGAGTCCAAAAATCCGATGACGTCCCGTGTTTCCCCTGTCTTCTTTGATAGTCGATCTCGCTCCTGAGCATACTTTTTGTATTAGTCTTTTCAACACTCGCTCCATTCTTCATAAAGCTGATTTGCTCCTTAATATCTTCGATCAATTATATATCGATATTCGCTGCATTACCGAATCCTGGCACTCTGACTCTGATGATCTTGTCCGATCATTTCCTTGTCACTCTTACTCTTACCCGTCCCTATCCCAATCCTTCTTCTCCACATCCAACATTAGCTACTTCAATTCGACCTTGGAAACTTCTCGATATCCCTATTTTCTGTTCTACCTTACTCAATTCTTCACCCTTTTCGCTGCCACTACTCTATCTTTCTTCCTATTATCTCTGCATTCTGTTTGATTTTGAACTTACGTCGATCCTCAATCACCTTCTGCCCATTCGATCCCAACGTTTTTAGCGCTTGCGTCATGCTCCCTGGTTCGATTCCTACTATTGTCTTTCTAAGCGTCGACTCCGTCACTCTTTTCGTGTTTAATTGTTTTCTTAAACGTTCTCCAAACATAATCTCTCCAAATCTCCGTGCTTACTACCTTTATCTTCGCCGTTTCCATTTCATTATTATGCCTACTAAGCGTACTCTCTTTTGGCGAAATCAACTCGAGTCATCTTCCAACTCTAAATCTTACTGGAAAATCTTAAACTCAATTCCTTTAAGATCACCTACCCACTGTAACATAAATCCTGATGAATTCTCTTCTTATCTCCAATCTAAGCTATCTAATTTACTTTATATTCAACCCATATGCCCCTTATATCCCCTCTTCTCTATGAATACTTTCTTCCCAGAGCTATTCCACCTTCTTACCGTTTCGTCTAATGAAATTTTTTCGGTTCTGCTGTCATTACCTAATAAAACAATTCGTTCAGACCCAATTCCCACACTTGCTTAAAAATATTTGCTCATCTATCTCACCCTTCCTAACCCTATTGTTCAACTTGTCTATTCGTAGCCGCACATTTACTTCCTATTAGAAATACGCCAATGTTCGTCCTCTCCTCACAAAGAAATCTCTTGACACCTCACAACCATCTTCGTACCGTCCTATCTCATTTCTCCCAGCCATCTCCAAACTCCTTGAGCGTCTTGTTCTCAATCAAGTTAATGCATATCTATTTCCTCCAACTTGTTTTCTCCCTTCCAAGCTCTTTTCGCTCTAATCATTCTGCTGAAATTGCCGGTCTTAAAGTTTATAACGACTTACTCATCTCGCGCGATCAAAAATTATGTAGTGTCATAGTTTCTCTTTATCTATCATCTGCTTTCGACATTGTGTATCACTCGATTCTTCTCCATCGTCTTTGTCATGATTATGGATTCTCTTTACACGCTGTAGCTTGGTTTTCTTCAAATCGATCAAACCGTACTTTTCGCGTTTGTTCTAACTCTCCTCTTTCCCATCCTTCACCCATCCCGTTCGGTGTTCCACAAGACTACGTATTAAGTCCTTTACTTTTCTCTCTTCCTCTCGGTGATTTGTCTTCTATTTCTCATACATTTGACTTCCATGTTATGCAATATGCTGATTACATTCTTATCTATGCTCATGCACCTGTTTATCGTATTCACGATCTTAGTGTTACTGCATCTGTCTTGTCTCAATTTCCAATCATCTTCCTTCTCTTCGTCTTACTATGAATCCTAATAAATCCAAAATTATGTGGATCCTTCTTTGATGCCCCAGTTTAGAACTTTCATCCGTATCATTAACTTCTACAATTCTTCCTAACGTTGACAATCTCGTTTTCTTAGGCATTCATTTCGACAACTGTCTTTCACTTAAACCTTTTGTTAGAGATAAAGTACGCTTATCTACCTTGATTCTCTGCAACATCTGTCAAATTCGTAGATTGATCGATTTACCTTCTTGTGTGACTCTCATATATTCTCTCTTATTCTCAAGACTTGATTACTGTCTTAGTATATTTTCCAACTCACCTAAATCTAATCTTCTTTCACTACAACGCATCGTAAACGCATACGTCCGAATTATCATCCGTCTTCGTCGTTTTGATCATACATCTCCCCATCTTGCTTTTATCGATTTGCCTTCCATTATTTCTCGTGTTCAAATTCGTCTTCTCATTGCTTTCCGCCTTGTAACTTTTCATTCCCCTTCTTTTCTCAGCCTTCCTTTTCATAATTCTCGTCCTGTTTACTATTCCTTGAATTGCCGTAATGCCCTTCTTTTACTTGTCCCAAACTACTCTACCTCCTTTGGCCTGCGCTCCTTCCTTGTGGCTGCTCCTCTCTCATGGAATCATATGCCCATTCACATACGCCAATAAACCACAATGACGTGTTTCAAACGCCTAATCCGATCACATTTAAACAATTTAAGAAATTTTATCTATGTGACGTTTTGATGTGATTTTTTAGTTAATAGGACTTGTAAGAATGCAGTTGGTACGCGTCTGGCACTTTAAATAAATTATTATACGGCGGATGTCACTGAGAATTAAGTTAAACGGGCGGACCTTGTCACGGACGAAGGGCTTAAGGAAAATGTGATCACCTAAAGTGAATCCTAAGAAAGTGAGATGGTAGACTATGGTGATAATTAATGAGGCAAAATATACAGGGGATTGATATGTGTTAGATTGACAAGGAAGGATCCACATTATTTTGTGCTTGTCTGGGTTGCTCCAATTTGCTTTGTTCGGCTATAAAACGCGCTAGTTCGTACTCACATCGAATATGCCATCCAAGCGTCGTTCCCATCCACGACTGACGAAATGAGAGGTCTAGAAAAATTCTAAGACATGGCAGCAAACTCATTCGAAGAGCTGAAATGATGAATTATAATGATCGATTAACTTCGATGGGTATGATATCAGTGCAAACCAGACTACTCGTTCTGGATCTGTTCGCGAAGTGGCATATAGTTAAGGGGATGAATAGATATCCAAGGGACTGCGTTGAAATGAATGCCCGACGAAGTCATAGGGGGTCATTCACTCATGCTGCACACAAGGCAAATTGTAAGGTCCACAATGATATCGTGATTGTCGTGCAGAGCGTTAAAGTTGTGAAACTCTTTACCACATGACATCGTGGCTGCATCATCACAAAAACAATTTTAGGATTTGGTCAAAAGTTGGATAATACATGCGGATCAAGACAACATTAGAAAACTTTATCCTTGGATTGTCCATTACTGATATTTTGATTTTGTTTATAATGTGATGGGTTGTACAATGAGCGGGCAAAACGGCCTTTTCGGTCAAAGCCCTGCATACATAATAATAAGTAAACTTGATAAGCAGTTAAAATAGCCATTTGCGGCCAATAACTTGTGTGAAATAATAATTAAAGTGAATTAGTGCAGACTATTTTACAACCTTGGAACTCAAAAACACAGGTTTGCACATAAACTCGTTTCGAATGACTGATAGATACGGATTAATATACATTCAACAATATACGAACATTAGCTCAAATAGCTGGCTCGCAATAAGTTCGCAAATAAATTAATTAGTTATTAAAATAAGGATAAAGACGTAAGATTTAGGACCCTCAAAGTTTTTAGTATTGTTTTTTAGAAGTATTCAAAATTAACTAAAAATAGCCTTCTCATATTTTCAAACATTAAAAAAGATTTATTTTAACGTGGCAAATGCGTGCCAGCGCACGCTTACTTGACCACAACAAAACAAAAATGTAAATCATGTGTCGAGGTGTGAACAGAGGAAGTGTTTGAATGTGATAAATGAGGGAGCGCGACGGACGTCGAGAGGGATTTGATTCCAGGCGAGTGGGGCTGGCACGAGGAAGGATCGGAGACAGTAGTTGTTGGAGTAATTGGGAACGTGATGTAAGAGTATATGACGGGAACGCAGCGATAGCGAGGTGGGGCGAGTGTCGTCTAAGAAAGAAAGGTTGATGAACGATGGGGAGCCGACAGCGATGAGACGAAAAGTAATGAGAAGAAGGCGGAGTTTGATGCGGATGTGGATGGTGGGCCAGGAGAGTTGGGCAAAATATGTGGATGTGTGGTCGAAGCGACGGAGACGAAAGAGCACTCGAACGGCGGTGTTGATTATTCGTTGTAGGGGTAGGATGATGGATTTTGGAGAATTGGCGAAAAGGCTAAGGCAGTAATCGATTTTAGGGAAAAGAAGCGATGAAAGAAGAGACATACAAGAACGGAAGTCGATAAGGGGGCGGATACGGCGGATGTCACAGAGAATTAAGTTAGATGAGCGGACCTTGTCGCGGACAAAGGGATGATTGATGAGCCAAAAGATACAGTGAGAAGAGATATGTTTGGTTTACGGGAGAGGATCCACATTATTTTAGACTTGTCGGGGTTTAGAACATTATGGAGATTGGAAAGACGTTTGTAGATAGAAGAAATACAGTTGGAGGCAGAAATGCCGATATCGTGTACGCGATGTGCGAGTGCATGATCATGGATGAGGATGTCATCGACGTATTGTATGACGTAAAAAAAGTAAGATTGAAAAACGGAGAGAGATCGCCGAGTCGAATAGAGAGAAGCAGGGGGTCCTATGACTGAACCTTGTGGGACCCCGCAGAAAATAGGGATGGGAGGGGAGGATGATGAATTCGAACAGACGCGAAAGGAACGATCGGATAGATATGAGGCAAATCATGCTACGGAGGTGGAAGAAAAGCAGTAATCATAACGAAGGCGAGAAATGAAAACGAAGTGGTCGACTATGTCGAAGGCGGATGAGAGGTCGAGGGAGATGATAACGCTATACAGAGCCTTGTCTCGAGAAATGAGTATGTCGTTGTAAACTGTCATGCAGGCGATTTCTGTGGAGTGATTAGAGCGAAAAGTGGATTGGAAAGACGGTACAGATTGGATGAGGAGATATGCGCGTTGATCTGTATTAAGGTGAGGCGTTCTAAGGTCTTAGAAAGAGCAGGAATTAGTGAAATGCGGCGATAGCTAGAAGGAAGTGAGGGTCGAGCAATTGTTTCTTAAGGAGGGGACGAACGATTGCGGATTTCCAGTGTGAAGGGGAGATACAACTGCGGATGGACGACTTAAACAAAGTTGTGAGAAAAAAGGATATCGATGATCATAAGGATTTAAGTATGTGGGATGGCAGGGATCGACAGGTGAGGATTTGTTGGGTAAGGACATGAGGGCAGATGAAACTTCGGTAGGTGAGACAGGAAGAATATGAAACAGTTCCGGGAGGACGAGGCTAAGCGGGGCAGAGTGGAATAGGATGGAGACCGGGTTGTGGTAGAGCAACATTGATACTTTGGTCTGGAGAAATGACGAATAATCATGGGGATTGATGTTGCAACGCGAAGAGGACCGAGCAAGGATTGAGTTAAAAGTATGTCAGAGTCTTAGAGTTAAATGAAGTTATGATTTTATGCTGCCAGGAGTTGCATTTGGTACGTAGTAGTTTGCGATGATACCGTCGTAGAGCAATAGTGGAATCACCGATAGTCGGAGTGAGCGGATATCACATCCGAGTGAGCGGTGATAGACTCGAAAAGCATGACGGAGTCGACTCTTTGAAAGTAGGCGTTTGATGTCAAATCACGGGGCAGATGCAAGCGACGGTGTGGGTGAGGCTTGAAGGACAAGAGAAGATCGAGAGTAAATGTGAGTTCACAGTCGAAAAGAAAGACGAGATCGTGAGGTGAGGAATATGTTATTGTGGGATAGGATATATACGATTTGAGTAAGGCGAAGCGGAGAAGGGGGAGGTCAAGATTTCTCCAATGGCGACGTATGATTGTAGGTGTGTGAGGAAGGGTGTGGTTGTAAGTGAGATCAAGGGTGACGAGAAAGTCATCGGGTAGACCAGAATCGAATATGGACAGTGAGGTGTTGGCAGCAAAATGATCGGGGACAGCGATGATGTCGAGTTTAAATCAATTAGTTGCTGCAGGAAATCGGAAATATGATAACGCTTTAAAACAATTAAACGAATTGAGATTTAAAATGTGAGCAGATCAACGACCGAAACATACGTTAAATAGATTTAGAAAATTTGAGAATAAGCAGTTGCATGCGGTGATATGTTATTGCGATGAGGACTGTTGAGATAAAGTAGATGAACGCTAAAAACAATTATACAATTAAATAGAAATGTGATTAAAGTTTTGAATGTAGATCGGCATTTATAATTGCTTAGACGGATGAATTGTGAAAATATCAATTAATATTATGGCATGTTGATGTCATTGAATTCTTTAATTTAACAAGTTGCTTAAACAATTTTATTTTAAATTCAAATTTTATAGTTATCTCTATTTTTTATTAAGAGTTTGGGCACGCGTTCAATTACAAATTAAACATTCTTCTGTCTATCATTTGATGCGTTATATAATTTTAGGTTCTACCCGTTCTTTATTTTCATCTTTCATTTATTTATGGAACATAAATATTATCACACTTTTATTCTAAGACGGAAAGGTATTCCGATTTTTATTACTAGCTATCTATGGTGTAGATTTTAAATCAACAAAAAATATTGATTTAATATTATTTAAATATCTGAACAAATTTTCATTTAGCTTTTTCCAAATGTTATGGTGACTTGATAATTCTGGAAGAATGTGACATAATAAGACTACGCAATGACGAATCTGTTTATCTATTTTATATAATTTTTTAAATCGTAGATATTTTAAATATATAAAATGTATAAAATAATTTTTTAATTTTTAAATTAAAATAGAAAATAAATCTATATGCTGCCTGTTTCGATTCTAAATTCCCTCATATCAGTTTACGATAAACCGCTTGCTTATCAAATAAATGATCATATCAGCTAACTGTCTACGTATTTTACATCATATATAAATTAAAAAATTGCTAATAAAATATAAATAATTAAATAATAAATAATTATATAACTAATTGCTTCAGATATTTCAGGATTGTAGTCTTCAACAGTAAGGAATTTTCATTATCCAAAAAATATCGGCAACCGATTGATCGCTTATGCACTCGAGTATACAAGCCGCATTGACTCGCAGAACCGCTACGCTTATCACTGTATGAGAAATGTCGTTATAACTAATAAAATGTTATATAGGATTTTACATAATTTATATCAAGTTAAAATTTAAAATTAAAATATAAAATAAAAGTCAAGTTTATGAATTGAATGAAAATTACAGATGATGTATTATAATAAGGATTAGTGGTAATCATTAGAGGTTATCATATTATCAAGTGAGTGAAATTTTAGAGGTCATCATATTAACAAGTGAGCCGGAATTTAAGCTTTAAGTTTTATCAGTTTGAGATTAACGGGTTTACTTTTACATTGGATTAGAATTTGTCTTATACCTAATTTGTATCTTATACAACCATATATCTTTGTAGTTTTTCGATGTTTTGCTATAATTGACCGAACTTTCATCCTAAAAATCATGATATGCAATAATCGTTTATATGAACAAGGCATTTATGCTCGTTTGTTTTACTCAATTACTAGTTTCCATTAAGGATATTTATCCAATCCGGTATATAGTTATATATAAAAGTCAATATCCCTTACACGGCTAGGATATTGGGTTTTTAGTGTAGATATGTAAGCAATTAAACCAATCAATTCATTTTAAGTTTGAAAACAAACAACTGTTTTCCCATTTCTTTTCTGACAATTTTCATTTTTTAGATGCTTTCATGTGATCCATATTCACCCTTAACGATAAAGTCTGAAAATATAACTACTTCCCTGAAATTTTGTATTATCAATGTTTCTACCTTTACACACTCAGTAAAATAAATAAGATTCACCTTTTCTGTTAATTGTTTCTACAGATTTTGGCTTAAACGCTAAAGTCTACTTTATTTTTAGGTGGCAAATGCGTTCCGGCGCACGCTTACATGATCACACACAAAAGACAAATATAAGTCATGTGTCAAAAAGGTGGGAACAGAGGAGGTATTTGAATGTGATACATGAGGGAGCGCGGCGGATGTCCAGAGGCATCTGATTCCAGGCGAGGGAGCAGAGACGAGGAAGGATTGGATACCGTAGTTGTTGGAGTAACTGGAAACGTGACATAAGAGGGAATAATGAGAACGCAGCGATAGAGAGGTAAGGAGAGTGTCGTTTAAGAAATTGAGGTTGATTAATGATGGGGAACCGACATCGATAAGAAAAAAGGTGGTGAGAAGCAGGAGTTGGATGCAGATGTGGAAAGTGGGTAAGGATAGTTGGGCAATATATATGGATGTATGGTCAAAGCGATGGAGACGTAGGAGCACTCGAAGGGTGGAGTTGATGATGCGTTGTGGGGGTAGGATAATGGATATTGGAGAATTTGCGAAAAGGCTGAGGCAGTAATCGATTTCATGGAAAAGAAACGATTAAGGAAGAAACATACAAAAACAGAAGTCGATAAGGAGTCGGATACGACGGATGTCACGGAGAATTAAGTTAGACGGGCGGACCTTGTCGCGGACGAAGGGTTTAACAGAAAGTTGATCATCGAAATGGAAACCTAATAAAGTGAGATTGTGGACTATGGGGATGATTGATGATCCAAAAGATACAGTGGGAAGAGATATGTTATGTTGACGGGGAGGATCCACATTATTTTAGACTTGTAAGGGTTTTAAACGAGACGAAGATGGGAGAGACGTTTGTAGATACAAGAAGGACAGTTGGAGGCAGAAATTGCGATATCGTGTATGCGATGAGTGGGTGCATGATATATATGAAGATGTAATCAGCGTATTGAATGACGTTAAAAAAGTAAGATTGAACAAACGGAGAGAGATCGCCGAATAGAAGAGAGAAAAACAGGGTCCTATGACTGAACCTTGTGGGACCCCGCAGAAAATAGGGATGGGAGGGGAGGATGATGAATTCGAACAGTAGCGAAAGGAACGATCGGATAGATATGAGGCAAACCATGCTACGGATGTGGAAGAAAAGCAGTAATCATAACGAAGGCGAGAAATGAAAACGGAGTGATCGACGATGTCGAAGGCGGAGGAGAGGTCGAGGGAGATGAGAACACTTTATAGAGCCTTGTCTCGAGAAATGAGTATGTCGTTGTAAACTTTTATGCATGCGTTTTCTGTGGAGTGATTAGTTCGGAAAGGTGATTGGAAAGGAGGATACTGATTGGATGAAAACAGATACACGTTGATCTGTATTAAGATAAGGCGCTCTAATAGCTTGGAAAGAGGAGGGAGGAGGGAAATGGGGCGATAGCTAGGAGGAAGTGAGGGGTCCAGCGATTGTTTCTTAAGGAGGGGACGAACGATGGCAGATCTTCAGTGTGAAGGAAATATGCGACTGCAGATGGATGAGTTAAACAAATGATGAGGAAAGGGGATATCGATGAGCATATGGATTTAAGTATGGGGTAGACAGGTGATCGGCAAGTGAGGTTTTGTTGGGCAAATACATGAGGACAGATGAGACTTCGGCTGTTGAGACATGGAGAATATGAAAGAGTTCCGGGAAGATGAGGCGAGGGTAGTAGCAGTGAAATGGAATGGAGACGGGGTTGTAAGAGAGCAACATGGATACTTTGGCATGAAAAAATGACGAATAATTATGGGGATTGATGTTGCAATACGAAGAAGAGCGATAAAGAATTGAGTTAAAAGTATGCCATAGAGACTTTGAGTTTAATGAAGTGTTGATTTCATGGTGCTAGGAGTTGCATTTTGAACGTGGTAGGTAGAGATGATACCAGCGAAAATCAAGATAGGAATCACGGAGAGACGCAGTGAGCGAGCGGATATCACGATTAAGGGAGCGGTTATTTACTCGAAAAGCATGACGAAGTCGACGCTTTGAGAGTCGACTTCGTCATGCTTTTCGAGTATATCAACGCTCTGTTATTGGATGTATCATCGTATTGGATGTCAACCCATGGGGAACGACGTTGAGGGTAAGGCTTGAATGTCAAGAAAATATCGAGAGTGGATAAACAAAAGGCAAGAGTGGGAGAATTATATATTGTATATTATAATATAATATAATATAATACGATTATATAATATATATTATAATCGTCTTTGTATTCTCCCACGTATTGTGGGAGAATACAAAGACGATTTAAGGAAGGCGTAGCGGAGGAGTGGGAGGCCAACATTTCTACAAGGGCGACGTAGATTGGTAGGTGTGTGAAGCGGGGAGTGGTTGGAAGTGATATCAAGGGTGACGAGAAAGTGATCGCATAGACGATGATTGGAGATGGACTGTGAGGTGTATACAGCAAAACAATCGGGGACATCGATTATGTAGAGTGCCCCGTCAAGGATATACGTGGGAGCAGTGGAGATGAGTTTGTAACTGTAGTTGGATAGAATGTTGATGAACCTGATGAAATCGGTGGAAGAGGGGCGGTTGAGGCGGATGTTGAAGTCGTAGAGAACGAGTGAAGAGATGGAAGACAAAGAACAATGGGAAATGAAGTCAGCGAGTTCGGTAAAAAATAAGAATGTAGGAGATGATGAACCAGGACAGTATAAAATGGCGAGATCCAGAGTGATCGGGTTCTAAGAACGCCATGTGAGCAATTCAAAAGAGCAAGGACTGAAAGGGGGAGTGATTTTGCGAAGAGACGCGTGGTGACGGGCAAATGCGACAGTGCAGCCATGATTAGAGAATTTTGAAGAGGATGAGCCGAGGGGCAGGCGGTTTCGACTAGTGTATAACCGGCAGAGAGCAGACGGCGAATGGAGAGGTCGTCGGAATCTGAGTGCCAGGATTCGGTGAGACAGAAAAGATCTATGGATTGCTTAGTGAATAGGTTGATGATAAGATCGGATTTATGGGGAATAGATCTAGTGTTGTGGGGTCCTAGGCGGAAACCGTGTGTGGTGGTCAAAGTGTCTAACGGAGAATACACATAGGGGAGATGGAGCGCCATCGAATTTCGGGGCGAATGTGAACAACTTGAAAAATTCCGTCGATGTTTCGGGTGGAGAGATATGTTTCGCCGATTTCCTCGGGACGGCGTTTTTCGATGCGGGCAGAACAGAGTTGAGCGATTTCCGAAGGGGTGCGATAGGGGTAAATGCGAGTGGTTGAAGAGGGCATGAGTTTAAATCGTTGAGTGAGCATAGAGAGCGCGTGATACCGATGCTTGAAATAATTTTCATGAGATGGCACTGAGAAAGATTAGATTTAGAAGATTTGTTTAGGCGGATGAATGGGACAGTAGAGATGTCGTTGAAAACTGATGGTTGATCCGCAGTAACAATAGACGAGAGGATGGATCTAAAGGCGTAAACTTCGTGGTCGAGATATGCTTGTGGAGATAAGTTGGTGGAAGAATTGATATTAGTTACGATTACGCAACAATCGCGAGAAGGAAAACGTTTTCGTAAAGGAGGAGAGTGAAGTGAGTGGGTGAGATCATGATATGAGAGCTGGCAGTTGAGGATATATAGGGAGTAGGTTTGACGACGGAAGTCATAGAGGATAATGATGATAAAGAGGGTGGTAAGCGATGTGAGTAAGGGTTATGAGTGGAAGGATCGTAGAGATTGGTGGAGGTGATTTTGATTGATGGATGTAGGTTAGTGAGAAACGGGACAGGAGGGAAAAGACGGGGGATGTTGGCGAGTCAAGATGACATGGGATTGGAAGTTTATATGGTTACAGGGTCGGTGGGTGGAGAAAGGACATTGGAAACGACGGGGGTAGTTTGAGTGGACGTGTTGGATGTTGATATATGCTTATGCGAGAGTTTGCGGATTAATTTGTTTGCACAAAATCCACATGAGAAGTATTCTTTAGACTTATTGTTGTCGCAGGCAATTGTTGTCCATACGCTGCAGTTGTGTGTCGAGCAATGTACTTGCATTTGAGCATAGTTGGTGTTGGTCGTAGCCGTTTTCTTACGTCCTCCCATTAACGTCCTTGTGTGCTAACGCTGTAAAATTTGCTACTGCAACTGATCGACGAGCGCTGCGAGATGAACTGCTTCTGTTTGAATTGATTGTGTTTAAGCTGTTTAAATGTTTTGCCCTCCCGTTAACGTCCTTGTGTTTTGAAGCTGTTAAATTTGCTACCTCAACTGATCGGCGAGCGCAGCCAGACGATTGTATGTTATTTATCTATCAACCTTTTAAAAAGTATAATAACCACCTTGACGGATTTCCGACAATCCCAATGTAGATCTTGTAAGATTTAAATTTATATTATTCTTATCAACAGCTTTCGTAAATATCTTGACCATTTCATCGAGTTCTTCATTGTTTTGTCTACACACTACAACGTCATCCAAGTAAGCAAACGTGTGAAGTAAAATAATTTATACAATGATTTATTGTATCATGTGATTGTATCATTTATTATTATTGTTATTGTATCATTTATTTATTGTACCCTGCTTGTTCGAATTTACCGAGTATTAAAAGTTCATGATTTGCGCTTTGATTAGCGCAATCATAGAAGATTGTACTAATTTAAGTACATTTCATGATGTGTCGTTACTTATTTAACATCATAACAACTGATATATAATATTACGACTATTATATATATTATATATTATATATTATATTTTATATATTTTAAATATATATTGCACTTTCACGGATATCTTGAATCCTGCTAAATACTGTAGCAAACAGGCTGTACAAAATTGAATGTTTTATTTATTTTTAGATATAAGAATTAAATATTTTAATTCTTAAATATTTTTACAATGAAGCTATCTTAAAACTATAAATCTAGTTTATCTTGATGCCAATTTTAAAGCAAGTTTGATGGCTTTTGATTTGTTTTCTGTTTTTTGTTTCTTTGTTTTTTCTTTGTTTTTTTTGTGTTGATTTTTTATGTAGAATACATCAACAAAATATTATAAGAATAATAAATTCACAATATACAAATCAATAGAAAAAAATCACCTTAAAAAAGTTAGAGAAATAATATACAATGAGCCACCAACAAAGCCGTTATATAAATACGTAGTATCAGTTAGCTATCTGACTGACCAGAATGCTTGTGCCCGCCCAGGCTCGAACTGGGGACCTTGTGCGTGTTAGGCACACGTGATAACCACTACACCACGGGCACGTTCTAAACATTAAAGCACAAGTATTAATTATTTTTTAGAAAAAATGCTGAAAATTATTTATTTTTGTTATTTTATTTTAATTATGTTATTTATTTTAGAGATTAAGATAATCTTAGAATAATATTAGATCTCAAAGATTAAGTTTTTAATGATTTTGTTTTTCTAATAATTTGTGATTAATGAAAATCGGTCAACGGCATAAAGTTTTAAAAGTTTATAAAACTGTTTTTTTAAAAATAACACACAATTGCTACGGTTAATACAATTTAGGGCCCAGAAAAGTTCTTTCCATCAATATATGAGGATAAAACTCTCCTTACATGTTTTGCTCTAAACAATAGAAGTGGCTGCATCTTGTGCCTTCAACTTTTTGCTGTCATTGAAAATGACTTTTTGAAAATGACCTTTTGTTTGTCATTGAAAATGACTCTTTCAAAATAACTATGTGGATCTTAATAATTATTATATTATGTCAGCGGTCAAAGCAAATCCAATATTCGATCTTATCATTTTACGTTAACATTTTCGTAACAACATTTCAAGTCCTTTTTTAAACATATTGATCACAACATTTTTTAATGGTGTCGATATTTTAATGATGTAAATATGTTGATTACGTATCATAAAAATAAACTTTAATTTGCAAAATCATCATTAACTTTTCAAAGTTAATTTTATCAAAACTCTAATTTTAAAACTCCAATTTTAATTGAAAACTCCAATTTATAAAACTTTATCAAATTTGCTAAAACTTGGAGTTTAAATCTAGAATATTATTAGTATAGAATATCAATTTAGAACATATTACGATTATTTTGATTAAGGAATAAACTTCAAAATTAAATGTATTGAAATAAACAAATAAGAATCAAAACTAAAATATTTAGACTGCGCATTGCAAAATCGTATAGAAAGAAATTTTAAAATTTAATTATCCTGAAATGTTATGATAAAGCCGGAGTGCAAGTCTTTGATTAGATAGTTGTATCGATCACTCATTATAGACTTGCGAAATACAGTTTGAATCATTTTTATTGGAGCTTTCGACCAAACGGTCCTTGTCAACAGATAAAATCAGATATTCTGTTTGATTTTTTTTATCTGTTGACAAGGACCGTTTGGTCGAAAGCTCCAATAAAAACGATTCAAACTGTATTTCGCAAGTCTATAATGAGTGATCGATACAACTAAAAAATACAATGTTTCTTTATAGATCTTCTTACAATAAGAGTATTATCTTACAGTTGAAAAAATAGATTTTTGCATACAAATATTTGTTTTATTACAACAAAATATTATTTCATTGTAATAATGTTGGAATAGGTTATATTTTCCATACAAAGAAATGTTATTTCATTAATGAAAAATATTATTTCTTACAAAAGAATATTATTTTCTACGGATAAACTATGATTTTCGAACAATAAAATATTATTGATTATAATTAAACATTAATCTCACCACTTAAACAATGTACCTTAATAGAATAAAATATAAATTGCTTACAATAAAAATATTATCTTACAGTTGAAATAGGAGATTTTTGCATACAAATAAATATTTATTTAAATAAATATGATTTTCGAACAATAAAATATTATTGCTTACATTTTTTTTATATTAATTTAAATGTTAGTCTCACAGTATTTTTTTCTTTTATTCTCTATTCCTAACCTTTTGTAACTTCACTTTTTCATTTTCCATGATTTTTTTCTTGTTCGTATTGTTTGTTGTTTGTTGCTTATTTTTGTTTACTTATTTATAAAAATGATATTTAGCAAATTACCTTAACTTATAAAAATCCCATAAGTTTAACTTTTGATTGGGCTTTCTGGACAGAGTTTATCTCGGTTTTAGTTGCAGCCTTTTTAATAACGTCTTTGTAAAATTCTTATTAAGCGCAATCACATTGAAGTGATAAAGAGCTGATCCATCAACTTTAATTCTTTAGTGTTAGCGTTTACAATTAAAATGTTTAATTAGAAAAAATCAGTTTATTAATGCAAAAAACGTAAAAAAACCAACGCATGTAAAACATTTAAAATAAACTTTAGAAATTCAGTTTTTTTAAAATACAATATATTTTAAAAATAATATTCATTATGATACTGTAGCTGACTGATTTTGAAATCAGCTACTTGACGAATCGATCAGCTACTTTATACAAATCAGTCAGCTACTCGAGTAATCGGTCAGCTACTTAGCGAATCACTCAGCTACGTGACGAATAGATATTGTGTAAAATTTCAACTTTAATAAATAATAACAAAAGATATAATAATAAAAAATATTTTTTATTAAGTAATTTATAAAATAGTAAAAAATATAATTTTATAGTAAAAAATATTATAAGATACGATTTTTATTAATAGATTAATTAAATATATTAATTATTATATTGGCAAAAAAATAAAATATTATATTTATAATATTTATTATAATAAATATTACGCAATATATTGCATATAATTAAAAAAAGATATACATATATATTTTATAATAACTATAACGCATATCTAACAAAAATTAAACCATCAAGTAAATATAAATATATGGATAAAATTGAATTAATAGAATCCTTAAATATTTTGATAAATCAAAATTATTTAAAAGTAGGACATCTATATTTAGACAAGTAAAAGGTGTTCCAATGGGTGGTAATAGTAGCCCAATTATAGCTGACTTGTTTTTAAGCTTTATAGAATATGAATTTGTTCATAACTGTGTAAAAACTAAATCTAAACAATATAAATATATGAAATATATGTTTCGATACATTGATGATATATGTGTATTTAATTCTAACAATTTTTATTCAATTAGTGAGCACATTTATCCAGAAAGCCTTATTCTTAACAAAACCAATATTAATGATAAAGAAGGTGTATATCTAGATATGAACATTAAATTAACATTAACTAAAACTACTATTAATTTATATCGTAAAGATGACATATTTAAATTTACAAGAAACATATTTTTGCATGAGCATTCATGCATACCATATAATATAAAATATAATACATTAAATAATGAAATTTTAAGAATTGCAACAATATGTAATGATATTGGCTTTCTTCAAAAATCATTTAAATAATTTAATAGATACATATTTTAAACTAGGTTACTATAAAAATAACATCAAGCAGAAAATAGTAAAATATATAAATCAACACAATAATATAAAGAATAAATTTAAACTCTTAAGTGGCAAATTTTTATGGATGGATAATAAATAATATACTTTGTATTAGAATAAGATACTAGATAGTTATTTCAGAGGAAATACATCATTAGCATGTATTTGGCCCCGCTGCTATGTTGGGTAGAGGAGTTAGGGGCCGAAACCTGATAGCATAGCAGTTCCTCCTGATGACCTCTAATTCTTATTCTGATACAACGTCTGTTATTTATTAGTCAATTCATAAAAATGACGTTTATTTTAAATTTCATTTTTTATTTTAACTTGATTTAAATTATAAAAAATCTAATAACAATTATTATTTTTTTTATTTTAATAAAATTATAAGACATTTATTTATTTTATTATTTAATTATTAAATTTTGATTTAGCATTATTATGTTTTGTTTATTTTATAATTATATTAAATACGTAGACTCAGTTAGCTGATTTAATAATATGAAGATTAATTACAAATTATTATTTATAATAATTAATAAATTATTAATTATTTAGAAATTTTCTAGTATTTAAATTTATTCTTAACACTTAAAATTTTCTAGCATTCAAATCTATAGTAAAGGGTGTCTAAACATTGAAACGCTTTTTCGACTATTGAAATAGTCAGCTTCAAGTGTTATCAAATAATAATTTGCTTGCTCAATCTCATGATTGAGCAAGCATAGCAGTGAAGCTAAGTATACCCTTAAATGCATTCTATTTCTTCAAGTTTATTAGTAAATAATGAGAATATTAACAAGATTATATATAAAGTTAAAATTTAACATTGAAATTTAAAATAAAAATCAATTTTTATTAATTGACTAATGAATACTATACCTTGTATTCGAAAAAAGTCAATTTTAATGAATTGACTAATAAATAATAAACGATGTATCAGAATAAGGATTAGAGGTCATCAGGGGGAATTGATGACCTCTAATGATATCTAAATTGATGATACATATAGCACTACTATTTCTATTATTTGGGCAAAATATAAATTAATAACAGAAGAAAATTAATATTATTGTGGTAGTCCTAAAATCTCACATTTTATACATTTTAATAGTACAGTCTTTTAAAGGTAAAATTTTCGGTGTGAAATTAAATCCTAGGCGATAAAATCTTCATCAGACGAAGACGATCGTTGTACACTTGAGCTGCGCATTGAATGCGATATACTTGCAGAATCTGAACGTTTGTCTAAACTTGCTGGAAGATTAAATCTTTGATCCGATGGTTTTACAGTAAGTACCAGATTATGACTATTGGCAATCATCATATCTGTGACTTGGTCAAGACTTTTACCTTTCACTGAAATTCCGTTAACTTCTACGATCTCATCGTTGATAGACAGTAAACCAGCACATTCTGCTAGTCCGCCAGGTAGCAACTTTGAAACGAAGATTCCCGATACTTGCTCAATTACACCTCCTGGAAATTGAGACTTATATACGATACCATCACGGACATAGAAGCCTAGAGGTTTGTTTTCCTTTTGCTTGTATAAACGCACCCGTCTGTACTGGTTAGGTATTATGTCAGTGTCAATGATACTGGATACCAAACGAAAATCAGGACATAGTTTGGTTAATATTAGTCATACATTATAAAACCGTTTAAAATATAATTTAAGATTTATGGAAAGTGGTCGTAAATCTGTAAAGCTCACAACAAAATCCTTTAGAACTTCAATGGATTTAAAGTATGGATAATAGATTTTGCTAATATATTATCGATTTTAAATAGTTGATATTGATTCATTATTGATAAATAATTGTTGGAGCTGGATCAAAGATAAGAAGAAATTATTTTTGATATTTCCCTAACTTCTGTTAGCATCTTCAATAATTGTTTGTGCAGTTGCTACTGAGAAAAGTGAATATAACACCTGTGGGCAAGCGACTTCACCTGTTGGTACTGGAGGTGGGAAGGGATATCTTTCAGCTTATGTTTCTGACTAGGTAAAGGGCGTCCCACTTCGGTTACATAACCATATTAGGAAGTACTCAAGAGCCATTTTCATTGAATATTCTTCAGTGAAATTCGGGAGGTGCTTCTACCCCTAGGCTTCTTGTCCGGTAGAGATGCAAATGTTATAGTCTTTTAGGAGACGCGGACTATCCGTATAATCCAGGACATTATTCGATTTATCCCTAAACATATAAACTCACACTTCACTCTTTACATAAACCCTCCACACTCCTCTTCTCAAGTCTTCTAACCTTAGTTAAAAACTCCTTAAGGTCCTCCCTCTTATTGAATTTCTCTTGTCATGCTATGTCTTGTTTAGTTATATCACTTGCCCAAGAACGGTAACCGCATCAACATAGCCAATGTCTACATCCGGCCGGGGGAGATTCACAAGAATCTTGACCACCTGGACCGAATTTTAGCTAGGGGCTACGACATGTTATTCGCGGACTTCAACGACAGAACTGGTCATTGTATTAATGCAGCACTCCACAGAGCTAGGAACAACTATCTTATACATAAACCACCAACCCCCACCTTTCATTACTCTACAACAAATTCACTTCTCAACATATTACTTCTACATAGGATGTGGTTGTTAAAACCCATCTACACTGAACAGTCGCGCCAACAGCTGACCACCTCTCATGACCTAATATGCTGGCGGCTAAGGAAGATACGTTGCTTGGAAGGTGGTTTCAATTAGATCATTTTAGAGTGGCCTTCTTTCAGGCAGCTATCCAACTCTTCCCAAGGACTGGAAATGAGAGTTTGACCGAATTTAATTCCTACCTCTCTTCTCAAGCTACCGGGATCTGTTAGACTACTTACAAAGGTCGCTTCCTTCAGGCAGGTTATCACTAATGAATACTGGAGGTATAGATATAGGCTCCAGCTTAGTAGGAATAGAACGAGTATTACTCGTCCTAATCTCTCAGGCTTCCTTCTGGAAGATATTCAAGAAGGAGAAATTTGTCTGCTGGCGGAAGAGGACATTGGGTTGGATTAGTAGCGTAGGCCTTGATAGAGTTTTGGAAGAATCACTAGCCCTACATTATTATGCAGCCACGCTTTGTCCCCAGTCAATCCCGACTTGGGTGACTTCAGTAGCAGGGACTTATCTGTTAAGAATATCCTTAACTCCTGAGGCCCACTTCAGGGTCCCTCTAAATTCGTCGCTACTCCCTGTTATCGAGTTTGCCAGCTTTTGACAGCCAATAAAAGAAGATAAGTAGTCGTCACAATGGTTTTAGCCTAACCATTCGATGTAACCGGCATTAATTATAGCCGACGTTTATTTTTGCCAAGGAAAATAATCGGTTTCATGCCCAAAAGACCGGCGGGCCATTTCAATTCAAAATTTCCTCATATTCGACTACAGAGAAAGCGCATGAGCGTAGAATCCGCGATCATTTAAATAGGTGTAACTTAATCCCATCGAGTTTTCGTGGGTCAGTCAAAGGGAGTTCAGTCAATTCAGCAATTGGTGAAGTGCATCAGTTTTGTAAAATTAATAGTCATCAACATGCTGTGGCTGTTTTCATTGACTTTTCTGCTGCATTTGACCGAATTTCCATTTCTTTTGTTATCTCCTCTCTCAGGACCCTCGGGTTGACTGCGAGAATTGTTAACAGGGTGGATATATCGCTGTACATCAAGCGGTTCTACTATGAATACGACCCTGATGTACGACAGTTCCACCTTATTACAGGTGTGCCTCAAAATTCCCTAATTTATCCAATCTTATATCTTGCTACTTGCATTGTTCTCTTCAAGGCATTTAAGCGTGATCAACATCTCGTGGTAACTTTTTGATGATACCACACCCCGTGTTCTGGACGCAGGTGCAAAGATGTAGTCTCCAACATCAGCCGCTTCTTTTTAAGATTAAAATATCAGTTACCCACATCCAATCTTATTTTAAACCCCAATAAATCGCAGGTGGTCGTATTTCATGGTGCCCTTGCCACAAAGAAAATACTTAAGAGACTAGCACTCTCTGCCCTCTCCTTCATTTCGCAGTCTCGACAACTCCCTGTTATCATGAGTCGAGTAAATTACCTAATATTCACCATTACGGTGAACTGGTCGGCGATAGCTGACCTAGATAGACTTAAAGGTATACTTAAGACAGCTAGGTGGTCTCTGAAACGGACTCAGCATCTGTCATTGAATGGGAAAATCCAAGTGCACTTTTGGATGTACTTGGGTTATCTCAATATTAGTCTTCCTCTCTCTATACGACATCCCCGGAGCAAAGACTAAGGTTTCTCAAGTTCCTCATCTCGAGATTCCTGACCATAGTCCGCCTCGACTGGACTCTTAGGAGGGTGAGAGACCCCATATGGTTCAGTCGGAAAGCGGCGCGCTGGTGCGGCCGGGGGCTCAGACCTCTATGGATCTGATACCGTAAGGCTTGAAAAAGTAGTAGATTGAAGTAAAGTAAAGTCCTAATACGAACAAAGATAAAGAAAGAAATACGTTCATTGATCTCTGTTTTTCTAACTAGTTAGGCTTTTCTAGATGGTTAGTGGTTGTTTTGTTAACAAAATCTTTATTTGAAACGTACAGTTTTTACTTTACATTTTTAAAATAAGCGTACATTTTAATTGCTGAGGGATTGTTTCTGATAATTTATGAAATACGTAATAAACAATTGCATGTTCATGTTCTAAGAATATAATGTGATGAAAACTAATATTAACCAATTGTATATTAATGGCTTTTGACAATGCGTTGCTTGCACTAGACGGAGAATGGGTAGTATTTTGGTCACTAGCTTGAACAGCTCTTCGTTTAGGATTAATAGCTTGAGAGAACTTGCGCTTGTTTTTAAATATCAGTGGTTGTGGAGCATTACGCCAACAATCAGGATCATCTAAAATGAATCAAATCTTTAGCACAAAAATACAAAAGAGCCGCAATACCTTTAAGCTTAACGAAAAGCCTAAACAAGTTGAATGACTTACGAAGCATACAAGCAAAATTCATATCATTAGTAATAGGTAAAATCTCTCCGTCTTCATCTTTGTAGAAAATTGAAAATAATGTTCCCTTGCTAAGTTCATGAACTTGCTCAATTAGATTGTGAAAAGAAGTAAATGTCCAACTATTTTCGTCGTTTGCTGAAACCTGTTCTGCAGGACGAACAACCGAGAATCGACGAAACTCAAGGCCTAACTAAAAAATTGCCTTGTAATTATAAAAGCGTATCGATATTATGAACGATAAAACTTGAATAGAGCTGTCGCATTAAAATACTTCAAACTTGAAATATATAATAAAAGTAATAATAGAAATATGATATATTATAATAAAATAATATTAATAATATTTAAATATATAAATATTATAATATTTATATAATAGTTTTGGATCAATATACTAAATTTAAGCGAAAGTTGTTGATAAACAGACAATCCATAAATTGCTAACCCAACTGGATCTATTAAGTAAGCTTAATATCAATATTTTCTGTTTTTGTGCTTTGTTTTACTAACATAGACTAGCATATATTTTATTAAATTTTTATCAATGATTGGAATATCAAAAGAAAACAATCCCAATATGTCAGAATAAAATTTGACATGTGAGTCATGATAGGAGGATATCGTGTCTGGTTTAAAAAAGTGAAATCAAAGCTAAAGTTATGGATCAACATCAGTACTTATGAGTATCAGTTGAAAATATAATTCACATTGACTAAGTAAGAATAAATGTGTAATGAATAATTAATAATTTTTATAAAGATTTTATAATTTATATTTAAATCAGATCTGATTCCACTTGGTAATAAACGCAACATATGAGTGCAGTGATTTATTTACGATACTTTCCTAGGATGTGCAGCTTTAAACGAGGATGAAGCTTACTCTCTAGTATATTGACTCATTATAAGATGACATCACGCTAGAAGATCTTTTGGATGTGTGGCTAATCACGTTTAATACGTCATCTAATAGCATCACGGCGTTCAACATAAATCGGACATCTTTGAATTCAAAAAACATTTTATGCACTATCCAGCTTTCATTCGATAAATCGATACATTCAAGAAGTTAATGTTCATTTGGATCGGGTTGGAACGTACAAATTTTATTTTTCAAGAGCTATTCAGTCATTAATAAAGGCTTAGAGTGCTTCAATCTCATGATCACATACTACGAAAATATCATTAACGAATCCTAGCCAAATCAAAAATTTCAATTCATGTGTGCTAATGGAAGTATAATCTACGTATGTGACATACAGTCGGACAAAGGTATGAGCAACTGGGATATCCATTAAAGTATCAATGCCTTCTGAATAACTTACCGTTAAATTAAAAAATGTTTGATTGTAACATCAGTTTTAATAGGTCACTCACTCGACCGACGAAATACATGTCCTCACCTGAAGACGCCGCTTTCTATTTAATAACCGCTTTCAATATCATTAACAAGAGAAAAGGACTCATAAATCCTCCACCACAGTTTAGAAGGAATCATCACAAGGATGATTATTGCATGACCTTCAAGTCCATAGACGATCAAAAAAGTGATATGGCATTTATATCTAAGATATATAGATAGCTAAATATATAATATATATTTATAATATAAATATATAATAAATATATACCGAATTGCATAGCGATGCACATTATAATCGTTACTAATAATTAAACTAGATATTGGAAACCATCACAGTTCATCAGAAATCGAATCCATAGGCCAGTTTCTGCTTATTGAGCGTCATCAGTAGGATTCAGATTTTAAGAGTGTTTAAGGATCATCAACCACAGTTTATAATGGTTCATCACAAGGATGATTATTACAAAACAACCTTCAAGTCCAAGGTCATCACAAAAGTGATTCGGCATTATAATATAAGAATATTATTATAGCCTGCCCCTGATCGCATAGCGATACGACACTATAGTTGTTACTAATAAGTAAACAGGGAAAACTGCATAACTGGGTATTGGAAACCATCACAATTCATCAGCAATCAAATCCCTAGGCCAGATTCTGCTTATTGAGCTTCGTCACTATTGTTTAGATTTTAAGAGTGTTTAAGGATCATCAACCACAGTTTATAATGGTTCATTCATCCCAAGGATGATTATAACAAGACGACCTTCAAGTCCACAGGCAATCACAAAAGTGATTCGGCATCATATTATATAAATATTATTGTGGTCCGCCCCGGATCGCAGAGCTATACTGCATTGTAGTCGGTACTAATAAGTAAACGGGGAAACGATCATAACAGGGTATTGAAGATCAGAAATTAATTCATTATTAATTAAATCTCCAAGCCGGTTTTTTGCTTATTGAGCTTCATCAGTAGAGTTCAGATTTTAAGAGTGTTTAGGGATCTTCAACTACAGCTTAGGGTTCATAACAAATATGATTATTACAAGACGACATTTAAGTTTACAGCCAATCACAAGTACGTCAGCACATTAGATAAATATTACTAAAGCCTCTCCCGGATCGCAGTGGAAAATCTTTCTCTGGCAAAAGAAGACTTTTGATCTAAGAGATCGAAAGGAAAACGGTTATAACTTGGTATGGAAATACTTTAGTTACAATATTATAGTTTAATGTCTATATGTCAGACACAAAATATATCTATTTTGTACCAAGACGCCATAAATATTATGTCGTTTATAACATTTCATTAACCTTTTTATAAAGACTCACTTGACTTTTAAATGCTATTCGTGGCTTTATCGAGTAATCGTCGAAATTATTGGAAATGTTCATTTCTTCTTACGCTGTCATCTAAAATGCAATTTATACTTAATTTTGAAATTATATGAAAATGTGGTCAGTTTTATTCTGGACCTTACTGTTAATTTTCAACAATGTGATAAATACTGATTGCTAGCAATTGTTTTATTATCTTCGTCCACATTTAAGATATTTTTATCATTTTAGGCATTTAAGCCTAATTTAATAAATTACTTTGGCAATTTTTAAACAAATCGGGCATGCTTAATTTAAAACACGTAATGAAAACGTTTAAATAAGTTTTAAAGGATTCATATTTGAGAAATTAAAAATATACAGGAAGATTGCGTTTTTACTGAAACCAAAATGTTCTCGAAACGTATTAGGCTTAACTGATAATTCGAATACAAGCACGCTATAAAAGCACCAGCTTTGTTACCAATATGTTGTAGCAAGAAAGTTAGAATAATGGCACTATATGCATTTATGATCCTACCAATATTTGTGATCGAAAATAGCCGATAGGAATTTCTTTAACGCTTGCGAAGGATCAAAGAAATGCGATGATATGCATTTTTCTTGAAATGCAGATACAATCTCAAAGGTAAGTTGAGATTTTTATTCTAATTATATCTCAGACACGGAGGTGGAGCTTCCTCCGGTACTAAAATTGGTAAATTTGGTTATTATAAAACTAATACAACCACATGAAAGGAAAAATATCATTGACAAATTACTCCGAAGCTTTACAGATCAGTATAAAGGCAGGATTTTGTTCAACACAATTAAGTACTATGAGACAAAGGTAAGAATCTCATATTGTACCTGTGACCTGGCGATAACATACATAGACTACTTTAAATAACGTTCTTTGACTTTGGAACAACATTATATAAGTATATTCAGGCTTTGATCAAGATAAACAATATACCGCACTTTCTATCTGAATATGATTTAAAGGAGCTAGAAAATGAATATGATATTTCCAATGTCCGCTTGGTCAAGGGGAGGGATGGCCTTTTTATTCGCATGGCATTCGGCTCAACTTCCGAAAGCCATGCCCATTCTCTAGTGAATAACGCATGTAACACTTTTAGGGTCATAATTTATCCTTCACAGTACTTGACTCTGACGGATTGACTTCCTCGTTGTAATTCATGTCACAAATAGGGGCACTGGACCTCTAAATGCTCTCTTCCTTGGAGGTGTGGAGTTTGTGGTTCCTCTGAGGATCATGCTGGCAGTAAGTGTGAAAAGTCACCACACTGCATTAACTGTGATGAGAATCATCCGGCATAGTCCAGAAAGTGCAGCCTCTTTAAATCATACAAAAACAGACATTGCAGACCTCCTGCCCTTCCGGCTAACTTTGCCGAAGCGGTCAAATCTAATTTCAACGATAGTATAATGACGCAGACGGAAATAATCAAGATCAAAGATGCAAGGCAGCAAGCTAACATGCATGATCTACATAAACTTATCCTACACTTATCCATAAAGCTATACGACGTACGAACACTTCATGTAACTACTTTAAAGATAAAATGGCCCCGTACTCCACCATCCACCACCTTTCATTGCTCAACAACTAATTCTCTCCTCGACATTTTACTGCTACATTAGATGCGGTTGTTGAAACCCATCTGTACTAAGCAGTCGCGGCAACAACAGACCACATCTTATGACCTAATTCAATGGCTGTTAGGGGAAGATACGTTGCTGGGAAGAGGGTTTCACTTTGATCCTATCAGAGTGGCCTTCTTTCAGGCAGCTATCCAACTCTTCCCCAGAATTGGAAATGAGAGTTTGACCGAATTTAATTCCTACCTTTCTTCGCAAACTACCGCGTTCCTATTGACTACCTATAAAGGTCGAATATACAATCCCACTCTAACAAAACTCAATGTCCTAGCTAAAATACTACACCTTCCTAATCGCTCTGTTTCCGCCAGACAGGTCCTCTCGAATGAATACTGGAGCACTAGATATAGGTTCCAGCTTAGTATGGATACGGCGAGCATTGTTAGCCTTAACCCGTCTCAGTCTTCCTTTTGGATGATATTCAAGAATAAGTTTGTCTGCTGAAAGGAAAGAGCCTTGGGTTGGATCGGTAGCATAGGCCTTGACAAAGTTTTGGAGGAGTCTCTATCCTTACATAATTATACCCAACAAATCCCGTCTTGGTGTGACTTCAGGAGCAGGGACTTATCTGTCACAGATATCCTAAACTCCCGAGGCCACTTTTAGGCACCTCCAAATCCCACGTGACACTTTCCACTCGGGTCTGTCAGCTTTTGACATACAGTCAGAGAAAAGAGGTCGCCATCACAATGCTACTATCCTCCTCGTCCGATGTTGCTAGCATTAATATCAACCGTCGTGCTTTTATACCAAAGAAAAAATCGGTTTCATTTCCTAAAGATCTGCGGCCTATCTCGATTCAAAACTCCCTCATCTCTATTTACTAAAAGGCGCTTGCGCGCAAAATCCGTAACCATTTAAGTAGGCGTAACTTAATCCCACCGATTTTTCATGTGCACACAGTCCATTCAGCAATTGGTGAAGTGCATCAGTTTTGTCAGGATAACAGTCATCAGCTTACTGTTGCTCTTTTTCTTCACTTTTCTGCTGCATTTAACCGCATCTCTATTCCCTTCGGTATCTCCTCTCTCAGGTCCCTTGGGCTGCCAGCGAGAATTATTAAAAGGGTGAAGATATTGATACACACCAAGCGGTTCTACTATGAATACGACCCTGATGCACGTCAGTTCTACCGTATCACAGGTGTACCTCAATGCTTCCCACTTTCTCTTATCTTATATCTTGCTGCTCCCATCGTTCTCTTCAAAGATTTAAAGCGTGATCATCATCTCGTGGTATATGTTAATGATACCATATCCCTGCTTTTCTGGACGCAGGTGCAAAGATGTGGTCTCGGACATCAGCCGTTTCTTTTTAAAATTAAAAGATCAGTTACTATCATCCAATCTTATTTTAAACCCCAATAAATCGCAGGTGGTCGTATTGTTTTCATTGACTTTTCTGCTGCATTTGACCGAATTTCCATTTCTTTTGTTATCTCCTTTCTCAAGTCCCTCGGGTTGACTGCGAGAATTGTTAAGAGTGTGGATATATTGCTGTACATCAAGCGGTTCTACTATGAATACGACCCTGATGCACGACAGTTCTACCTTATTACAGGTGTGCCTCAAGATTCTCTACTTTATCTAATCTTAAATCTTGCTACTTACATTGTTCTCTTCAAGGCATTTAAGCGTGATCAACATCTCGTGGTAACTTTTTGATGATACCACACCCCGTGTTCTGGACGCAGGTGCAAAGATGTAGTCTCCAACATCAGCCGCTTCTTTTTAAGATTAAAAGATCAGTTACCCACATCCAATCTTATTTTAAACACCAATAAATCGCAGGTGGTCATATTTCATGGCGCCCTTGCCACAAAGAAAAAACTTAAGAGACTAGTACTCTCTGCCCTCTCCTCCATTTTGCAGCCTCAACCACTCCCCATCTTTACAAATCGAGTAAAATATCTAGGGTTCACCGTTACGGTGAATTGGTCAGCGAAAGCTGACATGGATAGACTCAAACGTAATCTGAAGAGAGATAGGTTGGCCCTGAAACAGGCTCAGCATCTGTCATTGAATGGGTAAACCAAAGTGCGCATCGGGGTATTTTTGCTATCTCAGGATTAGTCTTATTTTTAAGAGGACGTCCCCCAGAGCAAATACTAAGGTTTCTCAAGCTCCTTATCTCGCGATTACCGAACATAATTCGCCTCGATTGGATTCTATGAGAGGGGAATATCCCCAATGGTTCAGTGGGAGAGCGTCGTGCTGGTGTGGCTGGAGGGCTCAGATCCCTGTTGACCTGAGGCTGTAGCATACTGAAGACTACATGAATGATAACGGTCGGTCTGACTTTTCATTTTGTTTTTATGCATGTCCCTTTTTTAAAGTATTTATCAGTTATTTAGTTTTTTAATAAAATCTTTATTTATTTACATTATAAAAGTGACTATTTCGTTATTTTTTGAAAAAAAGCTGCACTTTCGTTTACCCTGTTTTTCACGATTACAAGCTAATCGGACGAATGAGTAGGCTCAAGCTGACATATATGGTGCAGTGCTATGGGGGAACTGGTTGCATTGAATATTAGATAACCAAGTTCGAATTATATATCAAGCTGCAATCACTTGATGAACAAGAATAAACATTGCTGCCGATGCTGCTCGAATGAAGTGCATCAGCAGCTTACCTCTAATCTAGACGCCGCCAAAAAGAGTGTAAAAGAAATTAAACAGTCCCTTTATTATTAATTAATATTTTATTATTAATACAAATATTATTAATATTTGTGATTGCACTAAAACAATAAATATAAAGTTTCGTATTTTATAAAGAAAAAGAGATAAGCATGAAGTATAAAGTGGGTTTGCTTTCTTCTTATTATCATATCTGTGCAAGCGTAAACATTAGAAAAGTTCAAATTAGCCATTAATTAAAACAAGTTAACTAAATACAATAAAACATCTGGACAATATGCGTTCAATGTCTTCGGAAAGCTGAACAAACGACATTTGAATAAAGTATCATTAAACGATTTTGCGAACAATATGATTTATATGCAACATAATTGATCTCCTCATGTAAAATTGGCCACTGGCGCTTGATGGGGTACGTAATCGTTACTGCTATTGAGTTACCGCATTGATGCGGTGGATACGATTGAAAACCCAGCATAGAATTTGAACGGACTCTTTTTGAGTGGGCTGTTTTTATAGTTATACTTTTTTATTAGTTGCACAATAGAAACGATCAAACATTGTTCCTGTTAATCAACATTCTGCATGATATAAGTTGTCGAGGAATTAGTAGCCTGCATCAAGGCACGATAATAACGAACAATATACCAGGAATCAAAAATCGTTGGTAAAGCACTTTTCTTTGTTAGTAAAGCACTTTTCTTTGTAAATCGTTTCTAAAATAAGCACATCAACTATACCATTGAAAAGTCAATGGTATAGTTGATAGTAAAAGTCACGTGCATATATCTGATGCAAACAACAAGTAACTCTACGAAACTGAATAGAAGATCCATATCTTACATGGAGTATCATAATTATAGCGAAATAAGAGTTACAAAGATTATAGAGGGAACGTCTCCGATGGGCTCTCATACAAAAGGTAAGTTAAACTATTTTCAGTTGAACATAAATAATATTAAAAATAAACCTAAATTGCTACATCCTATACACAGAGAAAATTTTTTGATAAAAATTTCATTTTCTAGCGAAGACCAAAAACATGCATGGATAAAGTACCATAATGGATGAATTTATAAATCTAATAAAAATATGATGCTTTTTAAGTTTATTAAGAATAACGGCTATTTCACGAGAATAGCATTTAACGAAGCAAGGATTAAGGATGATTATTTAAACCATTTTATTTTGGAAAGTGATTTGGTCGGTTTGAAATGTGTCACCTAAGCTATATGGGCTGCAAACGAGTATTCCCGATTATGTTAGTGTGGTGGAAGTAAAAACCATTTGTAATGAGTTTGGCTGTGAATTTGTTATGACATGTAAAGATAAAGGTTTTGGATACTTTTTTGTTTTAATAAAGGGCGAAGATCAAAAGCTACAGTTATTCAAGCAGGCGAGATCTGGATTAGACAATCATGAATTGAAATTTATGTTCTTCAATGATAAGTATTCAGTATGGACCTATCCACAGTGTTTTAACTGCCAACACTGTGGGTATTTCTCTTCCATTTTTGATAAGAAATCTGTGTGTACACTCTGCCGAAGAACATACCTCAATAAGCTGATCCTCAAAAGTTACCAGGAAATGTGGAAATTGTGGAGGATTTCATAAGGCATATGATCATAGGTGTTCAGCTTTCATAGCATACATCGCTTCAATTTAGAGTAATGTAGAACTGAAACACCACTTGAATACTGGAACGGTGGTAATCAGGAGTTCTAGTTCAGCTCTTTTATTTGCGAATGCAACCAAAAACTATAATAATTTAGATCCGTCGAACACTCAAGACAGTAAAATTGAAAAGTTAGAACAAAGAATCAGATACCAGCAAGCCCTAATTGAAAGGTTGATTATTACAATAGACAAGTTAACAGTCTAACTTTCTACAATCATACCTTCACAACAACCCCAAACAGAGTACAATTTGGACATGAAAGTTGAGGAGGTAAAAACATTCATTGATGATAAATCAGAAGCATGTGAAGGCATGGATGAATCGAGAAAAATGAATCCAATATCTAAACGTAAGTTTTTTACATATAAGACTGAAGATGTCCATGTTGACTTAGATAATGTGAAGAATGACGCTGTAAATGAGACGTTACTATATACTCACATACATCTCAAAACAAATAAATATAACGGAGATACTACTGTACCGAAGAAAGTTAAGAATAAGATAATTTAGATTAATTTGTCCATTAATACTCGATGCTACAAGACTTAAATTCGATAAACTGCTCGATTGCTTCTTGGAACTGTGACTTTTTTAACAATCTATGAGGTGCATTGGTCAAATTTCTACTTTATCTGATTTGTTTTTGTTACAGAAAGCGCGTTCGTCAAATAGTGCATCACATTGTCTTTCTTTTCCGATCATTACATATGACATGTTCCATAATGGTTTGAGTAACGAACTAGCGTTGTGTGTTCTCGTCAGGAATGGTTTTATACCAAACAGGTATTTAACATATATGAACCTTAAGAAGTTGCCTTGGATATATTTGACTTAATTAAGACTAAAAGAATTACGTGTGTAAATATCTACATAAAAGATAAGGCGTGGCAATCCAAAAATTCGAGGAAATCAGTGGTTGAGGGTTTAAAGAAAATACTCGATTCAGCATGGATTATTGGAACTTTAATGATAATCAAGGAAAAATAGTATTTTCTGGTATTAGGAAATATGCAAAAGTCTTGTGTCCCGCAGTCCCTTCTTTCTCTAGGAATAGCGGTGTCTATTATTTTCTTGATTTAGCCATTATAAATTTGAAATATTATAAAATTTCAAAACTGATTACAAATGAGTTTGAAATATTTAATAAGTTTTATATTCCAAACTCATTACAAATGGTTTTTACTTCCACCACACTAACATAATCGGGAATACTCGTTTGCAGCCCATATAGCTTAGGTGACACATTTCAAACCGACCAAATCACTTTCCAAAATAAAATGGTTTAAATAATCATCCTTAATCCTTGCTTCGTTAAATGCTATTCTTGTGAAATAGCCGTTATTCTTAATAAACTTAAAAAGCATCATATTTTTATTGAATTTATAAATTCATCCATTATGGTACTTTATCCATGCATGTTTTTGGTCTTCGCTAGAAAATGAAATTTTTATCAAAAAATTTTCTCTGTGTATAGGATGTAGCAATTTAGGTTTATTTTTAATATTATTTATGTTCAACTGAAAATAGTTTAACTTACCTTTTGTATGAGAGCCCATCGGAGACGTTCCCTCTATAATCTTTGTAACTCTTATTTCGCTATAATTATGATACTCCATGTAAGATATGGATCTTCTATTCAGTTTCGTAGAGTTACTTGTTGTTTGCATCAGATATATGCACGTGACTTTTACTAAGCGATACTGATTATAAGCAAACTCCTCAACTGCTGAACTCTGTTATGACAATGGTATAGTTGATGTGCTCATTTTAGAAACGATTTACAAGGAAAAGTGCTTTACCAACGATTTTTGATTCCTGGTATATTGGTCGTTATTATCGTGACCTTGATGCAGGCTACTTATTCCTCAACAACTTATATCATGCAGAATGTTGATTAACAGGAACAATTTCTGATCGTTTCTATTGTGCAACTACTAATAATAAAGATTTTCTTAATAATAAATAATACAGGTGAAAGAATAAATAAATGTCAGGTCAGTTAGTAGAAAAACAAGGAAATCAACAAGACAGCATGTGTAAGTCTTCTTCCATGTTCACGACATCAAATCCAGGGGAATCTGAGCCCCCCAAACCGATCCAACACGCCGCCTTCCGAATGAACCACCCGGAGTCTTTCACCCCCCGAAGAATCAAATCGGCGCGGACTATGCTGGGTAAACGAGAGGCGAGGAGCTTAAGAAACCTTAGTCTTTGCTCAGGGGGACGTCCTCTCGAAAAGAAGAACAATCCTGAAATAGCCCGGGTGCCCCAAAGGCACACCTGGGTTTTCCTTTTCAATAACAGATGCTGAGCCCGTTTCACAACCCACCTAGTTTCTTAAGGATACGTTTGAGTCTATTCAGGTAAGCTTTCGCCGACTAATTTACCGTAACGGCGAACCCCAGGTATTTTACTCGACTTGTGAAGGTGGGGATGGGTTCAGAGACAAATATGGAGGAGAGTGCTAATCTCTTAAGTTTTTGTTTTGTAGCAGGGGTGCCATGAAAGACAGCCGCCTGTAATTTGGCGGAGTTTAAAATAAGATTGGATATGGGTAACTGGTCTTTTAATCTTAAAAAGAAACGGCTGATGTCAGAGACTACGTCTTTACACCTGTGTCCAGTGAACAGGGCTGTGGTGTCATCAGCATACACCACAAGACGTTGTTCGCGTTTAAATATTTTGAATAGATTAATGGAGGCAGCAAGATATAAGATAGGAGAAAGAGGTGAACCTTGAGGCACACCCGTAATAGGGTAGAACTGACGCGCATCAGGGTCGTCTTCATAGTAAAATCGCTTGGTATACAGCAGGATATCCACTCTGTTCATAATTCTCACAGGCAACCCGAGAGACCTAAGAGAGAAAATCACAAAAAAGAATGGAGATGCGGTCAAATGCAGCAGAAAAGTCAAGGAAAACAGCCACAACTAGACGATGGCTATTATCCCGACAAAACTGCTCCACCTCACCAACTGCTGAATGGACCGAGCGACCTTTGACGAACCCATGAAAACCTGAAGGGATCAAATTACGCCTACTTAAATGGTAGCGGATTTTACGCGCAAGCGCTTTTTCGTAAATTGAATGCAACTACTAAAAAAGTATAACTATAAAAACAACCCACTTAAAAAGAGTAAGTTCAAATGCTATGCTGGATTCACAATCGCATCCACCGCAGCAATGCGGTAACTCAATAGCCGTAACGATTACGCACCACATCAAGCATCAGTTGTCAATTTTACATGCGGAGATCAATGGTCTTGCATATAAGTCATATTGTTCGCAAAATCGTTTAATGATACTTTATTCAAATGTCGTTTGGTCAGCTTTCCGAAGACATTGAACGCATATTGTCCAGATGTTTTATTGTATTATTATAACAAACAGAAGCAAATGAGCTACAAGCTTGTGTCGCTTACAAAACATGATAAAATAAAAATAAAAAACATCAACAAAAAAATTCGATCAAATAGTAGTTGCAAATTCCTTCTTTCGGCTTCGATGGCTTTCTTGATAGCATCACTAGATATACTACTAGAGATATCAAGGCACTTTAGTGCATTCCATCCGTTAATTACCCTGGTTGCAAATCGATGGTGAACAGGAATTCTTGTAGTTGGCTTTATTAGTTTCCATACATACCCACGAGTTTCTCGTCTATCATTCACGGATAATAAGCTAGAGAGACCACTAAAGCCATCGAAAACAATTTTGACTGCAGTTGATAAATCAATGGCCGATCTGCGATATTTCAATGTGCCGACACGTAGAGATGTCAAACAAAAAAAGAGATTTATTTTAACGTGGCAAATGCGTGCCAGCGCACGCTTACATGACCACAACAAAACAAAACTGTAAATTAGGTGTCGAGAAGGTGTGAAGGGAGGAGGTATTTGAATGTGATAAAGGAGAAGGCGCGGCGGACGTCGAGAGGGAGTTGATTCCAGGCGAGTGAGGCGGCGACGAGGAAGGATCGGAGACCGTAGTTGTTGGAGTAATTAGGAACGTGGAGTAAGAGGGTATGACGAGAACGCAGCGATAGCGAGGTGGGGCGAGTGTCGTCTAAGAAAGGAAGGTTGATGAACAATGGGGAGCCGACAACGATGAGACGAAAAGTTACGAGAAGAAGGCGGAGTTTGATGCGGATGTGGATGGTGGGCCAGGAGAGTTGGGCAAAATATGTGGATGTGTGGTCGAAGCGACGGAGACGAAAGAGCACTCGAACGGCGGTGTTGATTATTCGTTGTAGGGGTAGGATTATGGATTTTAGAGAATTGGCGAAAATGTTAAGGAAGTAATCGATTTTAGGGAAAAGAAGCGATGAAAGAAAAGGCATACAAGAACGGAAGTCGATAATGGGGCGGATACGGCGGATGTTACGGAGAATTAAGTTAGATGAGCGGACCTTGTCACGAACGAAGGGTTTAAGGGAAAGGTGATCATCGAAATGGAAGCCTAAGAAAGTGAGATTGTGGACTATGGGGATGATCGATGAGGCAAAATATACAGTGGGAGGAGATATGTTTGGTTTACAGGGGAGGATCCACATTATTTTGGACTTTTCGGGGTTTAGAACGAGATGGAGATTGGAGAGACGTTTGTAGATAGAAGAACGTATTCAAGGATGCGTTCTGCATATTTAGGAAACGTTCAGCATATCTCAAATTTGAGAAATTCGGAATCATTCGTGACCCTTTACGTAACAAGTTCTTAATGTCACGGGATTCCCTTAAAGTCTGTGGATAAGTTACAGGTAAACTGTATTCAAGGATGGGAAGAATATAAGAGCAAAATAGTCGATTGAACATTGATGGACTTATCCGATCAAAAGATGTAAAAAACATCCATAAAATACGATAGACTCGATTACAAATATATCTAGTGTGGACATTAGTTTTTAAGCTACTGGTCATCATCACACAAAGATCTTTGAATTCACCCACTCGGCCTATATGAATTAAACCTATCTGATACGATGAGTTTAGTGAAGAACCAATGGACATATGCGCACATTTAGAGGGGTTGACCCTCAAACCATTTTCAGCTGATAATTTTTCTAGACATGTCAAATCATCTTGAAGGATCTTAATGTCCCTTCCGTCTCTAATAGGCCGCCATATCTTAACATCGTCAGCATACATTACGACATCAGAACGAATTACAGATTTAGTTAACTTGTTTTCATATTGTTCGTTATTGTATTTTTGTTGTCTGAAAGCGATTATGTTGAAGCTGTTACTTTTAAAGCAATCATGTCGAAGCTGTTAATTTTAAAGCGATGATGTTGAAGCTGTTACTTTTAAAGCAATCATGTCAAAGCTGTTACTTTTAAAGCGATGATGTTGAAGCTGTTACTTTTAAAGCGATGGTGTTGAAGCTGTCACTTTTATAGCGATGATGTTGAAGTTGATACTTTTAATGCGATAATGTTGACGCTATTACTTTTATAGCGATAATGTTGAAGCTGTTACTTTTAAAGCGATGATGTTAAATATGCTACTCTTAGAAGAATGATTTTTATAAATTTTCTTTCCATACATAAAATAAACTGTATGTCCATATATATCATTTTTGGTCTTTAGTCAGCAACCTGACTGAGCTACCAATTGATTAACAAAGAATCCGATTAATGCTGGCAGGAATTATTTAATACACCTTGTAATAAAGTTTAAGAAATATATATGTGGAAGTGATATATAGAATTTTAAGATGAGTTTCGGTTTTTGTTTTACGATAAATATTCCTTGTAAGTACGACATTCAATTTCTTTATTATTTTTTATAATAAAGAATATAGTAGTACTATATAGTAGTCCCTCTGTTTATTCAATATTTCATTATTTTTGAAATTGTTGATAGGCGATATGCATCGTCAGATATTGTAGTGAACTAAACAATTTAACACTTTGTTATTTTCTAATGAAGACAAAGAACTGACAGCTTTTACTCTGACAAATTGAGAACTTTAAGTTTCAATTACTACTATTTCCTTCTATTAACAATTTGTTCGCATGAAATAAAAACACTTTCATTTACATCACCATTTAGGCGTACCCTTTACCCTAATTTGACCTGGATGAGGTAGATTAGGTAAAATAAGGTATATGGGGTAAAAAGACAATTAAAGGAGAATTAAAGAGATAAAATTAGAATTAAAATGTTCAAGCTGATTTAAAGGGAGTAAATCATGATTTAAATTTAACTAAATTTAATGAAATTTAACTAAAATTTAAGTAAATTTAAAGAATTTAACTAAACTTACGTTATTGTCTAAAAACCGATTATTATTGTCAAAATGGATACTGTATAAAGAAGAATTTAGTCTATTAAAATATTCGGAGATTTTAAAAATGTAAAAATTAATAAATTATAATTTAAAATATTTTTTATCATAAAAATTAATATAGCGAGAATAATCGTTGCTACTGATCACGGCGAACGGAAACTTTGCACAGCAAGGACGAGCTAGTATCTTATTAGATCCTTAAAATTATGACGTGCTAATGTTTATTTGATGAAGTTATGACATCAATTTATTTGCTAAAAGATTAACATTTATTTTAAAATACTAAAGTTTTCCAGCCTAATCTTTCTACATTAAATGTACACTCAATAGAAAATTCAAAAAGCTTAGAAGTGACAAACCGAAAAGACCCGTACATCCGTAGTTATACAACTATGGTGAATAGAATGATTTGTGAATCTTTGAGTGTAATAAATGAGCTGAGATTACGAACTAACAAATAAGATAAGCAAACAATTGAAATTTTAATAGTTTGTGAATTTGGTAATCCTGCTGGAATTAATATCTGAATTATTTCAAAAGGCTGACCATGATTTCAAATAAGTTGTTAAGCAACAGAAAAGATAAATAAAAGCAATGGTTCTATATATATCCAGCAAATAAGTTATTTTTTTTATTATTCTGAATTCCTACACAATCAGGACCCTGCAAGCATTCACCATGTGACACCTTGTGATTGAGCCGCCAGTCTGCCACACACCTAAGCTTCCAATCACTGCTCACGATGGTCGGTAATTTCGACATAAAAAATCGTTGGCTTTGCTTAGGGGAACGTCCTTTGGAAATGAAGAGTAGTCTCGAGATGGTCAAGGTATACCAGAGACTCACCTTAACTTTATCCCTTTATGACAGATAATGGGCTTGTTTCAGAGCCCATTTTTTGTTCCCAAGAAACTCTTGAATCTATTCAAGTCAAAACAAAAACCTGTATCACCAAAATGGTGACCTGCTCGAAATGGAAGGAAGCGGTTGATTCTCAACATTAGATCATGTTAATTTAATTGTTTTGGAAACATAGCACGAGTATATATTTTGTGTTGGGTGCACCACACGTATTTTCAAACTATACAAATATTTTATATATGTAACTACATAAAATCGATTCCAATTCGCTTATGGCATTAAACTCAACATTTTGTCATTGCAAAATAAGTCTTGTAACATAAGTTAAAGACGCTTATACAAATGATTAAGTGATCAAAAGTTGAAAGACTATATTCGTTCTGATTGAGTAAACTATACATTTTATGGAATAATCACAAAATACTTTTAAAGCTAATCTTTATTATTCGTTGGAATATTTGATAATTTTGAATTCTTCTGATGGCCATGGACCAAGATACTTCGCGTCATATACCAAAGCCCATATGTACGGAATAAAAAACCTGCTTGAATCCGACTGCTCCGTATAGTGAAATCGTATCTCCTTTATCGGCTATTAGAAAATAAACGCTTTAATATAAAGCTATTTGCAAATGGACAATTAAAAAGTACTTTACATTTCGTAACCCTGGTTGAGCTTTAAAATTAGCAAAATTAAAATTATTAGTTTTTATCCCGTGTTTTAAATTATTGTTGTCAATAAATTATACGAGTTTTAAACTATTTTAAGTAATTATAAAAATCAAAATCCACGTCGAAATAAGCACGTGACATTCTTAAAATTAAAGTATTTGTTTATTAGTGACTAACCATTGTTGATTCATTGCTAATTAATAAGGATAACGATTGGAATAATAGAATATTTATTGATCTCCTAACTTGTGCTAGGATGAATAAATCAGGAATACAGAAAGAATTGTGCTTTTGTCTATGGTTCAGGGGAAATATATACTAACGATATATTAACTCTAAAAAGAAATATCAGATCTAGTCTATTTTGTAAAATTGAAAGACACAATTATTTTGATATTTTGCTAAAAATATCTCCAGAAATGTCTAAAAATGCTAGTAGTTACTAACGAAATATCATAATAGGTTTGTCTTTCAATTTTACATAATCGTTCCTGAATATTTTAAAATACAGATCAGGATGGATATATTTCTTATTACACATTTTATTTTTCAATATCAACGAGTTTCTGAAAAAAAATGAGCTAAATGAGAAGGTAAATGGAATTAAATGACAAGAGGGATTGCTAAATGGTATAAAGGGGATAACAATGGTTTAATTGGGTAAATAAGGTAAAAGCGGGCATAATATAAACCCTCTTATAATATATTTCATTAATATGATACCCTTTTGTAATAGGATGAAAGAGGGTAAATATTAATATATCTTATAAATTAGTATATTGACATATACCGGGATAATTTTTCCGGGAGAACAAGCTGTCATATCTCTGGGAGGGAAAATACCTTGTCGTATAAGCTTAGGAAGTCTTTCTTATTTTTAGTTGAGAATTTCATTTTTATTGAAAGCCTATTGCAGCCGTTCGGCATTGTACAACAATGTGCGTAATATTTCCCATAATCTTAATAGATAGACCAATATAGATTTTAGACTTTCTTCTAGCTAGAAAGTTTAAAAAGGGTAAAACAAATGAAAATATGAGCTAAAGAAGGTAAATAAGGAATAAAACGGAGTTTAATTGGGTAAATGAAGTACAAGGGGGTGTAGGGAATTAAAGAAAAATTAAAAGGGCAAATATTGAGGTAATTGTATTGTGGGGGAAATATGGCATATCTCTGTTGGAACATACTGGTCTGAAATATCTTTGTTTTACAATTTATCTTTACATTTATCCATAATAAGTTCAACACACAGTTTTTAATTTTCTTTTATTAATTTTAATTAAATTAATTCAATAAATTACGATTTTTTTAAGAAAAATCGTAATTTATTGAATTCATTTAATATCGTTGGATATGCACATTCCCTTTCAGTAAAAAACGCCTTGTCAATTTAAAAATACGTTACTGTAAAGTTAATTCCTAATTTTTGAATTAACTTATTAAAAATGAATTAAATTAACAAATTATTTTTTCTATTAAGATATTTCCAGTATACGCTAATTACTGGATTAACTGAATAATAATTAGCCTACTTTAATTATTACATAATTATTAAAAATTGTGTTTTTATTATTTATATTTGTTTACAAATTTAGGCGTCTGAAAAATATGTTGTTCAATTGACAGCAACTAATAGAACTAACAAATATAGTTAATGTAACAAAATATATTTCTATATTTTGTATCAATTCATTAAATTAATGTTTTATTATTTATTTTATTTTTAAAATAAAATAATAAATTTGGATAATAAAATTAATTATATACTTTATTAAAATCTAATAAAATTAATTTTATTAATGTTACCTTCTTCGTAAAATAAATTACCGTGGATGCTCTAAGAGTTACAAAAATTAATCTTTCAAAGCATTTTTCATTAATAAAAATGCTTTAAAAGTTACAAAACTCTTACAAAGAATTTATTTAATTAATAATATTTGACATTGAAATACACATAGAAGAAAGAGGCATAATTCTTGGCTAAATATACATCGCCACTGGTCAGATCGTTTGTGGCAATAAAACTAATTAGCCATGAGATAACATATTATAAAGTGTTTAATTATACAATAATCCGTCCAAGCTATTTACCTTACACCGGCGTGCTTTTGAATCTTATATTCACCTTATATATCCACCATTAATATTTTTTCATCAAATATTCTACATCTATCGGTACTCTAGCGTTCATTTACTGGTACTCTAGCGTTCAAGTTGCAGTTGAAAAAAAATTTAATGCGACTTATAAAACACTAGTCGTTGATGATTTAAACGACATCTGATTATTGACTTAATAAAGCGCTAGAATTTGAGAGAAAGCGATATTGTACAGACGCCGAAAATTCAAATTGTTCAATATCACCGACTTTCTGTACAACAATTTTCGGACATGCGCTCAAAAAATGCAACGTACTTGGCTGCAATGTTGATATTAACAAATCCATGTAGCGACTTTAACTTCCTATCGTGCGTTTTAGTTTATGAATAAGATGCTGTGATTTACTTAATATCAAGTTTTCTTGAAATCAATAAAAATGTATATGTTGGAATATTTCGAGCAAGGTTATTAAGGACCGTATCTCTAACAATTCCGATTGCATTAAAAGTTGATTGGAATTTTGCGAAAGCAAATTGGTCTAAAGGAAGGAGATCATTGCGATATCACACTAAACGCTGTTATAGCTAAGTAATTTATGAAAACGATAATATAATATCTCAATACGAATTTGTGTTATAAAGTGAGGAGTATTTTTACAAAGTACCTTTAAAGTTCCTAAACACAGGTAATCCGATATATGAGCATCATTTAATATGGAATAGAATAAAACATCGAGTACTAAGCTAGTAAATTAAAGGTATATTTGAAATATACTTTACAGAGGTTATCAGAACTAAAAGTCCTGATAGTGAACTTTTGGGAATAGCAATGTCTCTATTTGTCAATTGGTATTTTTGGAGGGATGCCAATTAACATGTAAACTTTTATGGAGTCGATTCCTCGATTCTTAAAATTTGTTGTTCCTCCAAGAGCAAACTATGTTTGAACCATAAGCGATGCTCTAAACACTAAGCGTTTAATTTGTTGTAAATTATGCATAGAAAACGAATTCATCGTATACTAACTTTGTAAACTATTGACCAAGACTAATCATGAAAAGTCGTACAAAACGCAATCAAGTTGGTATTTGTACTGTCGGATTCGTTTCGACAAGTTATGCTTTACACATGGAGCCAGCAAAGTTGAAAAAATACTACTTTTAAAATTGTGTTGAATTGATTTTGCCTTAATCAAGATCCGAAAAATGGATTGTCCTGCTGTCAGGAAGCGAATTTATTCGCTTCCTGACAGCAGGACACAAATATTCCTGACACAAATATTCATTAATAATGAATATTTATTTGTGCTTTCTAACAAGCAGCATCAATTTGTGATTTCTAACGAGCAACATTAAATTGTGCTTTCTAACAAGCAACAGTATGCATGCTAGTTCTAGATACATTCTTTTTAAAATATAGTGTGTATAGTGTATACTCTTTGTGTATATACAATCTTTGTGTATACACTCTTTGTGTATACCTCCATGTGTATACACTCTTTGTGTACACACCCCTTGTGTCTACGTATACACAGCTTTTGTCATTACACTCTTTGTATGACCATTTATTCTCTGGAATATATAATTTTAGATTTAACATTATATATTTATATATAATATTAAAAATTATATATTTCTAATTATATGAGCAACAATATGCTTGCTAGATACATTCTTTTGGAAAAATAACGTCCACACAGGTTTTGTCATTCCTTGATTTGTATGACCATTTATTCTCTGGAATGTATAATTTTAAAATTAATAAATTTAAATAATTTAGCAGATGCTATAGTTTATTCAAGTGAAAGAATCGTAACGATAGTTAAAATTTCATGCCATGATAATAGGTTTGAGAAATATTATCGATTAGTTCTATTTACCATAGCACTACGTAATACAAATGATATTTCAATAAAATATGCCCTTGCAGCTTTCATGTTATAATTTGCAAAAGTAAAAAATATATTTTAAAGTTTGATAAAACACAGCTTACCGCTAGCGTGGATACAGGAAACAGTTTAATTTTTGCTTGAATAGTCGCCTTTAATACATCTTCACTTAGGAATTGAATTTTATCCGATATATCACATAAGTATGTAGTTATCTAGCAAAATAAATAAAAGAATAAACATTAGACTTTCAATTTTTCAATTCAAAATACAGTAGGTTTCGGCATGCCATTGTTAGATTGTAGTTTTAGCTACCTTTATCAATATATTTCTTTAGATAAAGTATACACAGGAAAGAAACTTTACAGTTCTTTATTGTATTTAACGTGTATGATAACCTTTAAGTTGAAAAAAGCTTGATTGCTACGTTTTATCAGTCGTAGATCATGCATTGCATGATCTACGACTGCATTTTTAATAGCAGCAAATAATTGAATTCATATAGTAGATAATAATATTCCTATAGTAGATATTTAAAAAAATATCTACTATAAAAGCCGGGTATTATAAACACCCGGCTATTTGTTTTCAAGTAAATTATTTCTTTTTATTAAAACTATTAAACATGTATCATAACGTGTGTTTGTAATAAGTGAGAATTTAATACAATTATTTGCTTTAAAGAAGATGACATTATGTATTGCACATCTTACTGAACATTTGTTTATTATTACTGTTATATCGATAATTGTTTTCTGTTGAGATCGCAATTTTGGATAAACTCAATGATCCATTATTTTTCTCTTCACTGGCAACTCGTAAGTCTATGCATAGATAACATTTATTAAAGCAACTATGTTTAATATTTAGCTAAGCAATTATCAGATTTTGCCATTCGTCATATTCTTCAATACAAAGATGTATAAACATAAGGACTGCAGTTCATCAGGAGGAACTGATATGTTAAATATTTAATATTTTAAAAATATTTCATTTTTAAACTAAATATTTTGTAACAAAAAAAGACTAAGCAATACACATTTATTTCAATATAATATTACATTCTAGTCCATTTAACAATTTGATATGACACTGAAGAAGTTAATGGATACAAGTTTATTTCAAATAATAAATATCCAAATATGGAAAAATTTCTTATTTTCCAAAACCATTTCTATTAATTTTAAACTGATATTGTATCGATTCGGTTTTAGAGTCAATTCATCAAACGAGCCGAAAGATATTTTTTTCGTGTGTAATAAATTACTTGCGCAATTTAAAAAATAAAAGCTGTTTTGATCCCATGTCTTATTGTAAAATTTATTTAATTTGTTTAAACACCGCAAATTGACTACAAACGGATAAGTAAAAGTACTATGATAATTACAAAGTAAGAGTTTAAGGTGAAATCGTAAAAGACCACATAAAATCAAAAATGAGATATCTATGCAGCTATTTCAAGCTTAAATACGAAGATTATTAATTTAATTACTGCAGTAATATCCAATTTAATTCATTTAGCCCCATTGAAAAAAGCTTCATTAATTTATTAAGTAGTAAAATTATATATTTACAATTGAGAAAAGTTGTAAATTTTGTAGTTTCGTCCTATAAAATTTTTTGATAATTTTTGGTAATGCAATAAATTATTATAAATTTGACTTTGGCTTTGAGCGAATTTGCCCGACAAATTCGCTGAGTCGAATTAACTCCTGAAAAAGAGAAAAAATGTATTAATTACACAGTGGCAATATCAATTAGTAAAATTATATAAATTATGAAAGATTAATGCCACCGCACAAAATCGATGATTATAAACGATCTCTATAACTGTATCTTTGAATGTGAAATCATCGGATAGCCAAAAAGTACAATATAATAAATTGTGTATACTCAAATACTTTATCGATACTTACCTTATAAAGGTTATCCATTGCAAGTAACGAAATGCAGTCATTGAGATCTGATATGAACTTATTTTCATACAACATTGAATAGAGTAGATCTACATTTGAAATGTAATTCTTGCATAGAATAATGTTCATTACGTCGATTAGCACAAGAATAAGTTCTTTTGTAACATTGGGATCATCGTTCTATAATCTAGGAAACAAGTATAACCAAAACGAACATTTATTTGTTAAATAAATGTGTTTTCTGCCAAAGACACATTCCTCGAATTTGATATTTAAAAATACCAAATAGCGTATTACTTATAATTTTTGTGGCAACGAGTAATAAATTCAAACGAACAACAGAAAATTCATAGCAAAATAAATATTTTAAAATCAAATAACTAGGCATTTTGATACAAAATGCTTAATTATATAAAATAAAAAGTAGCATTGATAAAAAATTTGACAGTTTCATTTATTTCCGGGTCAAAGATTTTAAATAATAGATTTTCCAGCTTTAATGGGAAATACTACGATTATATAAAATACAAATATCGTTATATGAAATAGTTCTCTTATATGAATACTACTTTATTGATTTTTAAACTCTAAAGGAAGTAATAATTCTCATCATTATTTAAGTGAACATTTTTTTATGAACATTATTTAAGTAGCAATAAAAATAAAATAAATTGTTTTATTATCCTAATGCAATTGCGTTTGCTGTCTCCTAGAAAACCATAAATGTTCAGTCGAACGCTTTGACTTTTGCCGCGTAGTAAAAACGAGGATTTTTGATGTTGAAGACATCATTCTCAATTGCGCTCACTTCTTGTATATTCCGTAAACTGTCTCAATAGTTTGTGAATTCTAGTACAACTTATATTATTCTTAAATACTCAGATCTAATCAACAGGATTTTGAGCAGGTTTACAGATTATTTAAGTTTCCATTCAAATACATTTTGCAATTGTTGCTTATCAACAGATTATGCGAACAACATAATCGCTTGATTTATAATCGGTCAATTCGGTTGTAAAAATAGACAATACCGAACTAATCGTAATTAAAATCATAATTAGGTAACATTATTGAATTATCAATTTATCAGCTATACTTATGAATTAACATTCACCATGCGCGCAAATATTGACCCTTAATGAAAGGATTTAATAAAAATTTACAAATATATTTAATTGAATTTCAGTTTGCAGATTGATTATTGATAAATAATCAAAAAGTAATTAATAACTTGTTTATAAGTGATTTATATAAAAACTGATGCGCTACCAGGTTTATTTCATTTAATGTATGATCATTTTTAATATTGTATAAAATGAATATTTTCAAATATGGGATTAGATTAAAAAATATAATCATATTTTAATATAATTAATCGCACTAATAATTTAATGCAATAAACAGGTTTGCCATTAATTTGCCCAATATTAGTAGATATTTTTAATTATTTTCTGTTAAAAATGTTATCTTTCAATAGCAACTTCTTATCTACTACATTAAAAGAAACTAGAAGATTTTAGTAAAGTTTTGCTAGTTTTTACTAATGACCGAATTTATAAATTAAAATTTTTGAAAATTTGATCAAATCGATTCATTAATTAAAAAATTATTTTATCAATGAGAATCTTGCTTTCCGAATTTTGTTTTCAAAATAATAAAAATTGTGTTAATCGATTAAATTCACCCTCTCGAATTAATGTAAATCGAGAGGGTGAAACAAAATGTTTTTATTGTCATATATAGTAAGATATGTACATATGTAATTAAAAATGCAGCATATTTCGTTGATCCTAGTCCAAACTTAAATGTTTAAATAATATTTTTTTAAAGAACTATTAAAGTTGGATCAAAGAAAGATATAGTAAGCCAGCATAAATACAACGTAAACGCGGAATAAGCAGTGCCTTAGTTCATCATAACAAGAGCAACGATCATATTAATGACATTGATTGAACTACCATCTTATCAAAAGAATCTAAAAGAAAAATTTTATTTTTTATTAATTTATACATCTTAAAGTAAAGTAAATACATGCACCGTTCTGATAACAGAGCTAGCGAAGCGAGCGTAAGGGGCAAGGAAATATAAAGGATCGTACGCCCAGGGTACTTCCCGGGGTACACACTCGCACGAAAACTAACAGTTTAACAAACCATCCCAGGGTATAAGGGCTCTGGTTTCTCTACAAAGGGAAGTGTGTATCTACTGCCCATTCCCGAGAAACTTCGTCTATACAAACGCGATCATCCCGGGATACAGGGGCTCTGTCTAGCAGACGGAATATCAACGAGTCCGCCGCAACAATCAGAGATAATACAATCGGCATGGTTAGAGGGAAACCCTCTTCGGTAACTCCTTGCTGCACGTGCAATGGACCGGCAGCGAAATGTAAAGGATGCCGATGCGCAAAGACCGATACAAAATGCAGTAACTGCCGGGCTCCCAATTGCGGAAACAAGATCCTCAGCTGCCCAATAAGCGGCACCGTAAGGTCAGGAGCCGACCAGACACAAATCCAGAAAGCTACGGGAGAAACAGACAAAACTCCAATCACACTCTCGATTACCGACATCTTTGAGCAAGTGGTTCACTGGAAGCCAAATCTCTTCAGATTACCTAGGTGTGCGGAGTCGAAACGTTTTATAATAGAACTTGCCCGTATATATAGGGAATCTTGGTCTCAACAGGAATCTTTTACAAAAGCCATTGTAATCGGACATTTGATTCTCCAACGAGATATTCGCACCTCCCATAAGACCCTCAAAGTAATACTGTCTCGAAGATTAGACCTTTGGCTAAAAAACGAGTTTACATCTCTTTACACGGAAGCGTATATCTTGCAAGAATTCAGTCGACGTAAAAGACCAAACAGTACATCACGCGATTGGCGCAGGAATTTCACCAGTCTGGTAGTGAGTGGAAGATTAAATGGAGCGATGCATTTGCTAGACACAGATGCAACAACCGGAACCCCACTAAATCCTGATGACATGATCGGTCCTACGACCGTTCGAGAGCTACTCCTCGACAAACATCCCATTGCAGCAAAATTAAACAGTAATGCTCTTGACTGGAATCATGTTATCCCGCCACATAGCTTTCATCCCGTGGTTTTTGACTCCATAGACAAGAAACTAATAGTCTGTATGGCCAAACGTGTCACAGGTGGAGCAGGTCCCTCAGGAATTGACGCACAGTCCTGGACACATATGCTCTCAAAATTCGGGAGAGAATCAGATGAACTTGCTGAGGCCATAGCCTCATTCACAAGAGCATTAGCGACAGAGCGCATACCAATGGACATTACACAGGCTCTAACATCATGCAGGCTAATCGCATTAACAAAGAAAACTGGAATTCGACCAATAGGAATCTGTGATGTTAGCAGAAGAATAATGACGAAGGCTATATTATCCATGGTCTCGGAAGACATACAGCAGGTATGTGGAAGAAGTCAAATGTGTGCAGGCCAACGAGCTGGCGTGGAATGCGTTACACGAGCCATCCGCAATGAACTTACAAACAATCCGAATCATATTCTTCTATCAATTGATGCCGACAACGCATTTAACAGAATTAATAGAGAGGCGGCCCTTTGCAATATTGATCGAATATGTCCGTCGCTTTCTATAGTCATGCATAATTTTTACGACCACCCTTCTAATCTATCTGTCGGAGGCGAATTCGTTAAATCACAAGAAGGATTTACACAAGGTGACGTCCTAGCCATGCCCGCATTTGCGATCGCCACACTGCCAATAATACATCACATTTCCACAAAGTTCCCTCAAGTTCGGCAACTTTGGTACGCCGATGACGGCAACTTGATTGGTTCTCCTATCCAAATCAGAGCTGCATACGATCTACTGTGTAAAATTGGCCCAGCGTTTGGATTTCACGTAAATCCCCAGAAATGTTCAATATTTACGCCAACAATGGAAGAAGCTAACACATGCCAACAATTTAACGGAACAAATGTAGAAGTCCGAACGGACGGAATTGTGATACTAGGCGCACCCATTGGAGTAGACAAATACGTATACGAGGTCGTAGAATCAAAAGTAGACAAGTTTTGCAACTTGGTCGAACGATTAGCCGATGTGGGAATTTTAGATCTGCAGATAGCATATGCCTGTTTCACTAAAGCGTTACAGCACAAGTGGTTTCACACGCAAAGAACAACTCAATGCTCATCAGATTGGTTTGCCCCGTTGCGGGAATCCATCAGATCCTCCTCGGACAACATATTCGGCCTCGATGATTCGGATGGATCGCTATGGCCTCTCATCTCTTTACCCCTACATTGTGGTGGCCTCGGCATCATCGATCCATATATGAGTGCTGGCGTTGAATGTGAAAATTCTGGACATCTATGTGAACCTTATTTAAATGGATTACAAGGAATGGAACTTAAACTAGAGCAAGATTTCCGAGCCAACGAAGTTCACAGGCGGAAGAAAACACAATACAAGGCCTCTTTGCTAGCCCAACTTCCTACATATGATATCATAAAGAGACGGATTATTCAACACACAATGATAAAAGGCGCATCTTCCTGGCTTTCTGCGTTCCCCACAAGAGAGTCACAAACTCGAATAGACAATACAACATTTCGTGATGCTGTTGCCGCACGGTACAACACTCTAACCAAAGATGCCCCCTCCCTTTGCCCATGTGGTTCGTCGACCTCACTGGCACATTGCCTTTCCTGCCCCAATGGCGGTCATCCGTCGATAAGACACGACGCAACCCGCGATATTCTCGCAAAATCGCTCACCCAAATATGTGACGGCGTTGAAATCGAACCGCTACTCAGATCAGTGGATCCAAGCATTCACTTTGAGAGAAGATCAACGACGACTGATCGTGAAGCACGACTGGATATATCTTGCCGTGGTTTCTATGGTGGACGCTCGGAGCGAGCTTTCTTCGACATTTGCGTTTTTAACGTGTTCGCTCCGTCAAATCTTACCAGGGAAACCACACCAAGCTTCGAGTATCACGAACAACGGAAATGCTCGAAATACCAAGAACGGGTGGATATTATAGAACGCGCAAATTTCGCCCCTATTGTATATTCAAGTTTAGGAGGTGAGAGCAAATCGGCATCTACAATGATAAAAAGATTATCCAGAAAACTGGCCGTCAAGAAGGAATCTATCTACGCACAAGAATTGACTCGGATACGGGAGAAGATAAGCCTGCAACATGCAAGATGCATTTCAATGTGCATTCGCGGTCCCAGATCAGCAAGAAACCGACCTGCGAACTATCACACTGTAGAGTGGTGATATAATTGTAATATAATTGTATTGATGATATTATTATTGTAGAGATAATGTCGTTGGAAATAAATAAACATTTTGTTGTAAAAAAAAAAAAAAAAAAATAAGGACATGATAAGCTGTTTACCGAACTCTTATAGAAAAAAAATCATAAACTATTACTTTAGTTACCGTCGTTTATGCGATCATGTGTTCCGAATGAACAATATGGATTTCGACCAGGTAGATCTACAGTTGGGGCGATTTCTACTTTAAGAGAAAGGGTAAAACAGCGTTTCGCAGCAAATTCATGCATGTATGCGTTATTTATTGATTTTACAAAGGCGTTTGACTCTGTGAATCGGTCTCTCTTACTAAGCAAGCTTCATTTCGAGTTTCACATACGCGGTCCAATGTTAAAACTACTTGCAGCCATATTGTCGCCTAATGAAATTCGTATTTCGGATGGACTGCAATTGTCACAACACTTGATCCAAAATCGAGGGGTGTTACAAGGGGATCCTTTAAGCCCGCTGCTTTTCACGCTATTCGTTAGTGACCTTCCCTTCTTTGTTTGTCAAAGCGGTAGATCCAGCTGCATAATGTATGCAGATGATTTAGTCATACTTTCTCATGATATTGATTCAGCAACAATGTCATTGAATCGTCTAGATACCTACTGCACACAAAATTTTATAGTGGTAAATCTAGATAAGTCCCGAGCTATAAAATTCAGGAAGGGTGGCCGTCTACGCGGTGATGACTCATTGCAATATCGAAATAGCAATTTTGAATTTTGTTGTGAGTATTCCTACCTTGGTATTGTTTTAAATTCGAAATGGACATTCTCGAAACATATTTCCAACAAGTGTGTCAAGGCAACTGAAAGAATGTATTCCTTCAGAAACATAGGTAATTTGTCCTTCGACGGTGCCCTAAAATTCTTTAAGGTGATGATCCTTCCTATATTGACATATGGTATTCAGGCGATCTGGCTTGATCTTACTACTGCTAATTTCCGCAAATTTGATTCGCTTCAATGGAGGTATATTAAACGTATCACAGGGCTCTCACCCATGACCTCTTCGACATTAGTGTCAGCGTTATCTCAACTCTCATCGTGTGCGTATACCTTTGCAAATTCGTTTAATCTGCCTATAACACCGGCACTCTCGATCCATCTCAGCAATACGCAGATTTCTGTTGCAAAACTTGATCCTGCTATTTATTGCACTCCGGTATTTCTTCAGAATAATTGGAAAATGCCATTTAATGCAAACCGACCGCTTGTTTGGAGAATATCTACTCATGGTTACCATGACAAATTTTGTATGATCAGGTTGCCTTGTCATTCAAGAAATTCTGACTGTTACTGTCGTTTCTGTGGACTTTCATGTTGTGACCTTCTCCATCTGTTTTCATGTTCAGTTCTTTCTACATGGAGTTTGCGCAAAGTAGATTCGATATCGTCATTTCGTAACGTTCCCACAACTTCTGCACACTTTTCGTCCTCGTGATGGATGACGACTAGCTCGATAAGTACAATAATAAGCTGACATTTTTGTATATAAATTGACTGTATTTTCTACCTCCATCGCTTACAAGCGGAAGTGAGGAAAATAAAATTTCTCAGATTATTATTTTATTAATAATAATAAAAAATAATATTTTCTATAAAAATATTATTTTTGAAATATTTGCAAAGTGAATTAAAATATTTGCTCATCCGTTAACTTCTGGTTTAATACAATTGCTGAGTAAAATTCTTTAAGCTAATTCTTTAATACTTAAATTTGTTATTATGAAAGAAATAAAATTTTAAAAAATAGTTGACGACATTTCAAAGTGCTTGTATAAACAGCTCGAATTCGCGATAATGACAGAAAAGATAACAACGTCCTATTCTAAGCTTTCTTTATGTGTTTATGTATACATCCCGATTAGCTTAATGCAAATCTAAGCTGATATTCACGACTTTAACAAACAAAAAAACATTTTAGCTGCGTTTAATATGTCAATGTGAGCTGTTCTAAAATCGGTTTACATCAAAAATGTCTTTAAATGTAAAATAATTAATATAAAAATCTCAGAAAATTCAGTAGTTACTACCGAAATATCAAAATGATTTTTCTTGTCGTTCAACTATATCTGATAGTTCCTGGATATTTAAAGATTTAATCATGTTGAATGATCGCTTAGTGATCGTTAAAAAAATTCAAACAAATTGCAATTATTTACAATTTGCTATGAAGTACAATATCACAATATCGTATAATTTGCATTACCACAAAAATTAGATTTTACGATTAAAAAGAACAGCTAATGAATGACAATAATAACCAAACATTTATCTTTTTGTGTTTGCAAATAACCGTTTCGCATTTATTTTCTATAGTAGAAGATACTAACACGATTTTTAGTAAAAGAATATATTTTCAGTGTATATTAACGCAGCTGCATGATTTATCGGTTTCAACAACTTGTTTTCACAAATGGACTGCTATAACTGGCGACATGATAGCGCGTCCAAATGTGTTGATATTAGCAAATTTATCGCTATAGTTTGTTAGTAAAAATATAATAATTTGGTTACAAATTTTAAAATGATAATATAAAAAATATTAATAAAAACAATTTTAATATTATAAAATTTGTAATTTATCATGAGAAAATCAAACTTCATTAGGCTAAAGTATTTATGAGTACGTTTACTCATAAGTACTCATTTAAGGAATATATTCTCGAACAAACGTGATTTGTAATATTTTTTAAATGTAGTGCAAAACGTGAAAAACATCTATTTATAAATCTATAGTGAGTCTGTAAAATATTTATTCTAAAATTTGAATGAAAATCTGACTTTTGAAATAATTTTAATATCTGAAACTAATTCTTTTTAATATCATTTCTGTTTCTATTATAAAGTATACATTCGCATATAATGTATTTTAGGCACTAAGCACAATAGTGTTTAATACAAAAAGCGTAGCACAAAACAAAGTTTGCATTTTTAATGTTATTCCTGCTTTACAAAATTATTAAAGAAAGAGATCATACCAATTCATTGAAGTCCGTTTGTGATTCCAATTTTGGATTTGACTGTTGGTATAAACGGAAAACAGTTTTTAACGTACTAAATATAAATATTTAGAATTAGCACAGGGTATATTTTTACTTGCTCAATTAACTTTTGAGAAACAGCCCAGTGCATTTGCTTGAATTCATGTGCGAGATTGCATAATATTCCAACACAATTATTATTTAAATAGCGATCCTATGAGAGATAAAATATCTTACAATTTGTATGTAAAAAATAAATACTAAAGTTTAACAAAATAAATGTTGAACTTTAGTAATATAAATGTTTGTCTTCGAGACAAAGAGCCTAACAATGATATAATTTAAAACGACATAAATTTGTAGATTATAAAAAAATAAGTATATAAAAAATGGCGAACAGTTAGTTAGATTCAAAGTGCTATTTTTGATAATAGGATAGATAAAAATTATGATTTCATAATCATAATATATTATGATATAAAATTAATATCATAATATATTATTATGATAATATATTATTATCCTCATCGCTCGTAGCGATGGGGATAATCACCAGAAATAGTATGTACAAAAGTAAAAAGTAATATAAATGTTTGTCTTTGGAACAAAGAGACTAATAATTATATAATTTAAAAAACGACATAAATTTGTAGATTATATATAACTAATTGTTATAATAATAACTATCAGTTAATAATAGTTATATAATGATAGTAATAACCATAATTGTAAAGTTATATTATAAAAATATAATATAAAAATATATTTTTTACTAAAATAATATATTTTTTACTTTTTATCGATTATTTTTATATTGAATTCGTATAAACACTATCCTGTATGCTTCATATGCTATCATCCTGTAAATATTGCATATCCTGTATGCTTCATATGCTATCATTTACATGCTAAAGATATTTTTTAATACAGGTATACTTCATCAAATTCGTATCATTAAGACAAAGTGACTTTTTGATCGAAGAGCCGTTTGTCTTCGTTGCTTCAGAACGATATTTTATATTTAATATATTTTTTACTAAATAATAATATTATTATTTAATAATGACTGTTTTATTTTTGATAATAATTTAAATGATAAAATCAGTAGAACGTTTCCTCGAATGAACCAGCAAATTTTATTTAAAAATGATTATTAATTTAATAATCATTAATAATTAAATAATATAATTTATTATTAATAATTTCATTTGTTTTATTTTGTTATAGACTATTTTTACCGTTTATATTTTTCATAGATTTTTAAAGAAATAAAATGATTTCTTTATAAATGTTTGCTTTGCGATAAAATCAAATTTAATGGCTGCTATTGACTCTTTTGCTGTCTATTTATGTAATTTAATGAATCGCATTCGAATCGATGGATTGACATTGTGTGGATGCGGAAATAACCAAAATATTAAATTTACACTTATTCTTAACAAAACCAATATTAATGATAAAGAAGGTAAATATCTAGATATGAACATTAAAATAACATTAACTAAAACTACTATTAATTTATATCGTATAAGATGACATATTTAAATTTACAAGAAACATATTTTTGCATGAGCATTCATGCATACCATATAATATAAAATATAATACATTAAATAATGAAATTTTAAGAATTGCAACAATATGTAATGATATTGGTTTTCTACAAAATCATTTAAATAATTTAATAGATACATATTTTAAACTAGGTTACTATAAAAATAACATCAAGCAGAAAATAGTAAAATATAAAAATCAACACAATAATATTAAAAATAATAAATTTAAAATAATTAGCGGAAAATTTGTATGGATAATAAATAATATACTTTGTATTAAAATAAGATACTCAAATTTCATCAGAGGAAATATTTTATTAGCATGTATTTGGCCCAATGCTATGTTGGGTCTAGGAATAGGGGTCGAAATGATAATATAGCAGTTCCTCTTGATGACCTCTAATCCTTATTATTATACATCATCTGTTATTTATTAGTCGATTCATAATAATTGACTTTTATTTTACATTTGAATTTTAAATTTTTATTCGATAAAAATAAATATTGTATAAAATCTCATATAAATATTTATTATTGATCTTTATTTTTATTTATATATAGTATAAGATGCGTAGACTCAGTTATCTGATCTGATTTGTTCTACTGACAAGTTATTATTGACATGTTGACTTTGTTTTATCGGTTATATAACATCTGCTGAAATACTGAAACTATGTATTATTAATACGACAATTTTTTTGCTTATTTTCCAGCAAGTTTGATGTTCTTTTTCTTATAATGTAGAATTATACATCAACAAAATATTATTAAAAATAAATTTAAACTATGAAGCGAAAAATTTTTATGAATAATAATTTAAATGATAAAAGCAGTACATTAGGTTTTCTTAAATGAACAATCAAATTGTTCATGATTAAAATTCCCACACGCGTAATTTAATTATTATTTAATAATAATTAAATAGTATTATTAATATATCAAATAGTTATCAATATATATAATTGATAACATTTCTATTACAAACTCAATAATGCAAAATTATTGAACACTTGATTATTTTATTAATCGCATTTAATTCGATAAAATTGAATAAATATAATAATCGTGTTATGAGTTTATGTTAATTAAATAATTTATTTTATTTATATTATCAATAAAATTTAATATTATTTTATTTATAATATTATTTAATTTTAATATTTTTATTAAATATATAATGCTAATTATTTTACTGTTTGACTAAATAAAAGTTAGGATGATCAGAATGCTTATAGACTTATCGATTAAAAATCATGATAAAATAATTTCCTAATTTGAAAAGTTAGAAAATGAATCAAATCATTCATTAAAAATCAATGATACTTGTTTTAGTTTGATCGTTTGAAGGATTAGAATGCTGACAACAGTTTAGACAGAAGTAATCGGGAATAAGCAAAAAATACATAAAATACTATGTACGTCTCATTTATCAGACTACGTCCCTTTATATCAATCCTCGCCCACTCTTGAATCTTACACTCGATACAACGTACTCTCCAGAATAGCTTATAGGGTAATTACTGGTTCATTTAATACAACAATCCAGCAATACAAATTTTAAAAAATAAAAAACACATTTTAACTCACTAAAGTTAATAAAAATAAATTTAATTCCAAACTTTAATTCTAATTTACTTGCATACAAAATTTTATACTAAACAACTGTAATTTGGAAAATTCCCATTTGAACCTACAAATGCGTATCGAATGTGTAGGTTTTCTACGGAATTCAAATATTAGCTCTCTACAAATTTATATGCCTATATACTAATTCGTTCGAATATCGTTTTGTCTTAGAAACAGCATCAAATTATTTGTTTAAAGTTTATTTCAGCCCTATATTAATTGACATCGATTATGATTTCTTTTGAAACTTTGATTAAAAGAAGATATAACAATTCAGAAAGATTTTGTATTATTTTTGGCGACTTTGAACTGTTATGCAGTAACTGTTTATAAATCAATATGACAATATCAGAAGGGATAATATGATTATAGCAGATTCTAAAAAGTATATAATATTTTGGATTTAGGCTCCAAGTGAATTCCTACATTTTCATAAAACTCAGAAACGCATTGCAACAATTATTATTGTATATTCGAGATTTGAAACTTTTCCTAATTCTTCTCATCGAAAAGAACTAAATGTTTAATTTGAAATATAAAAAGCTTACATTTAAAACTTACGACATTTACTATAAATAGAGCATTAATTAAACTTATAATTTTATCATAACTTTAATTATAAAATTTTATTTATTATATAAACTAATATTTATACTTTTACTTATAAATTATAAATTAATTTATAAGTAAAATAATTTACTTATAAATTATATATAAATTATAAATCAAACAAAAGTTTCTAAAAAGTTTTAAAAAATTATAAAAATTTATGTTAAAAAATTTAAATATTTAAATTATTTAATCTGATCAAAAGAAAGTATACTTTCTACTAGAATATCAAGCAAATAATAAGTGAGCAAATAAACTTTTAAATAAATCTGATTTTCATTTGCTGGTATTTAAACCTAACGCGAAAAATTGTACAAACTGTTAAAAATATCAAAAATTGATTTATTTTATTATAAAGAAAATTTAAGAGTTTTACCTTCGATTTCATAAAATTTCTTTTTAATTGCCTAAGGATAATAAGGTAAACGAAATTGCCTGCTGTCATAGACGTAATGCATCTGTCTTTATACCACTTCGGTATTGTAATAATCTATTGATCCACATAATAGTTATAAATAAAATGTAAAAGATTACCGCTTCATGTAAGTAATTTGAAAAATAAAGGTCTTCGCTCAGCATTAACAAGATGACCAAACACATTGAATGGTGATGTGGACTGCTACTCTGGACGTCATAAATTACCTTCAGCAGATAATTAACCTATAATAGGGAAACGCTTAAATACAAAAAATGAATCCCATGCATAGCCTTATCTGTTTTACAAAGTCAAAAATCTTAAAGTAGCTCTGAAATGCCACAGTATTCACAATTTTTGTGATTTTTGCACTTAATTCGAGAAATCAAGTGCAAATTACCAATATCAAAAATTCCATTATAAAAATTCAAGTTTCTTAAATATATATTTTATCCCCATTCTAGCAGAGGTGGTATTAAAGATAAAATATAATAAAGAGAACAAATCATCATCCAGTTAACAAATCATCATCTAATTAACATTAAGACAAAATTAGTATAAATTACTAATAAACTTTTATTAATACAAAATATGTAGCTTCAGCAAACTGATTTGATATTAAGAATAAAAGCAATTGATGAAATCAAATATCTTTTATTTTAAATATTTATTGCTTTTTAAGTCCCAGCCCTGAATATAAGCGACATGTCTGAAATTGTGGAGATCGTATGTGATGATAAAGCCGAAGATATCCGGCAGTGGATGGATGACCAATTGCGGAACAATATACGGATTGTTTGATGTATTCCCCATACAGCGAGTGCCGCAGTAGCTGACCGTATGTTACTTTTATTATCTGACGCTGTGTGCGATTTATTGACCATACTGTAGGCTGTTGTGCTTCTGTAAATGTGTGCCGAGAGTTCTCAGCAAGACAAATAAGACTGCACCAAAACAAGTCTTGTTTATCTTATCAAGGAAAATGCAATTCGTTCTTAAAGTTAGCCGCAGCGGCTCAGATCATATGAGGCAAAAGATCGCCCAGCACGCAGTGATACATCACCTGAGGAGTGGATACGCAGAAGTGTATACGAAAATTTAGAAGACTGAGACATTCGTGAGGCAATAAGGTTACTTAACAGCAGCAATTAGGTTGTTCAGCTTGATGATACCATGTTTGAACAACTTTGTGAGAATTCTGCAGCATAAAAGTCAACTAATGATTTAATAGTGAGTATTGTCGTCCGAGTACATTAGCAAGCCTCCCCTTCAGCTCAACTTCTTTGTGATCCACCAATGATTACATTTCAGAGGGTCGTACGATCTATCAACTCTTTTCCGAATGCTTCATCGGTTGTTGCTGATTACTTAACACCACTCTATCTAAAGATTCTGACGGGCCATCAAGCTGGATCCCCGGTAAAAATTGGTCGAAAACCTATGCAAATTTCTCGTCCGGTACTGACTGGGTCGGTTCCACGCGACGTAGCTAAGTACTTCATCGGAGCACATATCATCCCGTTTTACGGAAGACATGCGAAATCAGACCAATTGCAATTTATATGCGTTTTGAGAGGGGTTTGTTTCGAAAATAATGTGCTCGTCTATTACCGAAACTTTGACTGAGAACTAACTTTTTGCCCAATCAGCTAGTTATTGGTGTTTCTAGCAGACTGGAAGCGGACACTTACGCCGTACGATGTTTCATCAAAGATGGATTGTCCGGTAATCACGGACTTCTTAAACTGGATTTTGAAAATGCTTCGTATACAACAAGCAGAGATGCAGTTTTAAACTGTACACAGCGGTATATTCCAGGAATTCTCCGGCTTGGAAAAACATGCTACGATCAGCCAAGTATTCTGTTAATAGAAAGCCGATAAATCTGGTAAGATGAAGGCGTTTAACAAGGAGACCCTCTCGGCCTCTTGCTGTTTTCGCTAGTTATTAATAATTTGGCGGTTTTATGTGCATCCAGTCTATCCGTATAGTATCTGGATGACGGTACAATTGGGAGAGACAGTGTGACATTGGTGAGGGAAGTCCATTTGATAGATCAATGTGCCGCTGCTAGAGAACTAAAAATAAATACCACTAAATGAGAAGTCATCTCCTATGATCACGAAGTTCGGAGTCTTCTCGTATCAATCCTACTGGATGCTGTAGTTATGGAGCCTGGAGATACATATTTGCTAGTAGTGCCTGTCGGTGGAAATATTATATCTATGAACACCGCAGTGGACGCAGCAACAGATGAGTTACACTTAGCACGAGAACGCCTTCCATGATTACTCCGGTAGGACGCTTTGTGTCTTTTACGTCGGTGCATATGCCTTCCTAAAATGTCGTAATTATTCCGATGCCGTCCTTGTTTTCAGCAACCGATTGGATATTCACGATAACGAGTTGCGTTATATACTAGCTAGCATCTTGAATTCAAGGTTAACCGCATATGCCTGGCCCTGGCAACTCTACCCGTCAACCTTGGTGAGATTTGACTATACCTTGCTATCAAAATGGCCATTCCAGCAGTGAGTTAATCTCTATCCAGATAAAATGATCTAATGGGGCGGTTGCAAGAGAAATGCAGTCTGAACCCGTACGAGATTGCAGATCCGCTTTTCGCCATTGCGATTGAACAATGATCGTCCTGTCCGTTGTCTCCGGTTCCGTAGGACCTGAACACTCAAGTACGATAGATCGTACCACAACAGGTCTCCAAGTTTCAATGTCTTTCTCAAAACTGCGGAACGAATATATACAGATCTCGTTTGTTGGCACGAGTCTGGAGCTTTTTTACATACATTGCCGATTAGGGCGGTTGACACCCGCATGGTGGACACTACTTTCACAATATCGATTGGTATGCGATTGGAAGTTCCTATTGCTAAAGAGTTTGTGGCGACAAGTCAGATGCGTTCGGCAACCACGCCTTAGACTGTGACAAGGCAAGGCACAATCGTCATACAAATATAAACAAAATGCTGAAAACAAGCGCTATGTAGCGCCGAAAGCCCATGCCGATTAAAGCCGAGCGGCCTTGTGCGTAACGATGACAAGCCTCCCGATGGTTGTTCGTTAATGCCATGGACATGCGGCCTTTGCTTGGTGTGGGACTACACTTGCCCAAACACCATAGCCGCTAGCTACGCTATGTATGCTGCCAACGGTGCCGAAAAGATGGCAGGACTCGCCGAAACACGAAAAATCGCAAAATATACATGCACCGATCAACTAACATATGAATTTCAGCCAAAAACAATTGAAACATGCGGCACATACGGCCTAGCAACCATATACTTTATGGCACGCTTGTCAGGGATCCCGAGTTGAGCAACAGGATGTGGAAGACCTGGTAGATATCTAATGCAGCGGCTGAGAGTAGCTGTTTGGCGAGAAAACGCTGCTTGCTTTATGAAGGCAATGATGATAAAACTATAGGACAATTTTTAATCGACCTGTTGTTTTTCTTTTCCTGTTTTTCTTAATCATTTTGTTTTCTTCAGAATATTTACTAAATAATTTACTAATCGGTTCATATCTACTTAGACGTATTACTAAAAATGTGTAATTTATAATTTAAATGTAATTTTTATTGTAATATATAATTCACATTTTGCACATATTCAACTTTGATAATATGTATGCATCAAAGCACAAAACAACCTTTAAAGATTGAATAAACTTTACACATCAACTATCATTACAACCATTAAAGATTAAAGTTTGACCTTCAGCAAGATCTATTTTAGTTATTGCAATTCCAAGGATTATCGATCGTAAGTGTTATATACATTTTTTTAAGATAAAACTTTATTTGCAAGCCAATAATAAATTTTAATTACAACCCAATAATATACCATTTCTTCAATGTTGGCTCTAGATAGGAAGAAACTTCTAAAATACTTGCAGTTGTAAATTATAGTATATAGCAAAAGTATTCCATCTTCGTTGCATAATAACGAACTGCAGAGATTTTGGCAAAGCTCCATTGATTTATTCTGCTCACAATAAACGGATTTAGTTTCTCCGTTATCTAAACATTTCTGATGTTAGACGATTTCTTAAAAGCAAGTTAGAAAGCTACTTTCAGCTATAAATAGTTGTTGTAGAGACTTTCGATATTTGTTATCGTTAGCTGTAGGCCAATGTATAAGCAGACAAAAGAAATGAGTTGATAGTTGGCAAGCATCTGGCAAACGATACGGAATTTCAGTAGAATCCTGCCACGTTATCGTGTTATAAAATCCTTCTGTTTGGTAAATATAAAAATGTTTTTTTTTAATTGAAGCTCATTTCACTTACTCCTCGCACGAAAAAGCAAACCTTCTTCTTGATATAAAAGCGATAATGATTGAGCAGAAAATGTTTGTAAAATATTCATTACAAATTTATTCGTCATTGAACTATTGCTAAAGTCAAATTATTATAAATCAAATTATTTAAAAAATAGTTGATAAATCAACAAAAATGATAAACTATTGCACTTTATAATAAAGTGCATCACTTATAAAATTACACATTCCGTCACAAAGAATCAAATGCATCAATTTTTATCGTGATACGTTATTTAGACATGTACAAAATATTCGCATGGACAATTAATTTAGCAAATATCATTATAAACAAAAATATTTAAATGTTTGATATTTCGATGACCGGTATATTACAGAGAATAAATCAATATTCTGTTAATGAAGATTATAAGATCAAAATTTTGAATATCGCTATTTTACAGCGAACAATTTAGGCTTCCTATTTACATTTAAACATTAAATAATAAATAACTTTATATATTTATTAATATTTAAAAAAATATTATTAATACAATTTTATTAACACAATTGAATTTCTTTAATGACGTCATTCTGCACATTGTTTAAATCCTAGGATTAAAACAATTTACAGAATAAAGTCATAAAAAAAATTAATTGTATAAATGACTGCAAAATTAAACATTGATGCATTAACGAAATTAAATAAATATCCAGGAACAATCATATTGAATGGCAACAAAAATTATTTTGATATTTCAAAAATGCTAGTAACTACTAGCATCTCCAGAAAATTAACATAAAACACAAAAAAATCACATAAATAAAGTTTCTTGTCGGTATGTGCTCTGATGCTGGAATAAAAAGTAATATTTTCTTTTGTAGAGCCCGTAGCAAGCAAAAACGAAACAATGCCACACAAAAAAAAACAAAAAATGCACAACAAAAGTAGAAAAAAAAATATTTATTCATAAAAAGAAACAACATGAACAAAATTCAAAGAAAAAAGAACACAATTTGCATGAAGAAGCTAGTAGTTACTAGCGAAATTTCAAAATAATTCTTGTCGTACAAGAAACTTCATTTATGTGATTTTTATTTCATTTTATGTTAATTTTCTGAAGATGTTAGTAGTTACTAGCGAAATATCTAAATAATTTTTGTTGTCGTTTAATTTATTGTTCCTGGATATAAAGATCAGGATGGATATAATTAAATATATAATAAAATCATGAATCGATATAATAAAATCATGAAATTATTATTACAAGCCTACAACGCGAAAAGCGAAATGTTTCGCTTATATTAACCAAGACGGTCATCTTCTTTATATTTGAGTTGATCAATACAAACGAAATCAATTATAGACGCTAAATTAATATACATTTTGATTTGTTGATTTATTTCCTTTAGTTACCTAAAATAATATGTTAAGGTGTGTCATAATAATTTTTAGCCTCTAAATATGATAACTACATAAAATATGAATTTATAAAATGAATTTTGGAATGCGAATGGATTTAGCATTAAAAATAATTATATTTCAATAATTTTAAATATAATTATTATGCAATAAAATAAATTTTAACAAAAACGAAATTAACTTATAGCTATAATTCACTTTTTAAAATTTTGAAGTATTCCATGTAATTGTCTATGTGATTAAATTTTCCGGTGATTCTGCTTTTATTTATGTTTGGCTCTAACTAATTTAGCTTTAATTTTGCAAAATAGAGTTCATTATTTTACAGTATTTAGAAAACAAATTAAAGAACTTAATTTGGTAATTATGCTGTTATTTGTAAGATACGTAAAAGCGATTATCAGTAACTAATTTGTTTCTAATTTATAGCAAAATAAATAAACATGAGAATAATAAAATATGTCCTTAATATTATTTTAAATTAATAATTTTAAATAATATTAATGATTAATTAATATTTATTTATAATTAATTACCTGGCATTAATGAGCTTTTTATGTATTTTTTATTTTAATTGCTCAAGTGTAAGTGGTCTCTGCTCATGCAGCGAATAAAACAATCCAAAACGATTTGTTCAATTTAAAGTTTATATTTTTGTAAGTCAAAAACTGTCAGAAATTTAGTTGGACAGTTTAAGATATGCATACATTCAATAATGTATGTTTTGATTTGTGTTTTTTAAATTATAAATCTTTCAATAACAGCAGTTAATCAACAAAATATCAATTTTACTAATAAAACTATTTCGTAAAACTGTTCACGAAACTCAAATAAACCTATCGAATAACTTTCGTAAGCTAGTACATGTACCAATACACGCATGTGTTTTAATAATAAATTTATACCGTGGAAACGGTATACCGATCAATTTTAAGGAAAAGAATAATTTTTAATAGCTAACAAATTGGGATAGTAAATATACGAAACAAATAAACTTTTATATAGCCAACCTCATTTTATCATTGAATATTGCATCACAAAGATACTGTGATAATTGTGAGTCGATACCAAAACGCTGTGACGTAATACAGAGCAATAAAAATGCTTCAATTTCTATTGCAACGTCAATGCTATCACTAAAATAAATTGAAGTTTAATTAAAAACAACAAATACTTAAAAAATGGGTTAATTTTAAGTAATTTATAAGTATTAATTAATTAAAATATAATTTGGTTTGTGCTTTAAGATCATTATAACTTAAATTTTAAAAGGTATCGACAAGTCTAAACAGGACGCGGTGTAGCAAGATAACTATGTGAACTACTTTAAGCATACCGTCGTTTTATTCCAAAGGAATAACGACAAAGCTTTGATAATCATATGTTCAATGGCTTGCATCAACCTTGAAATAAAACAGATTGTCTTACTCTCAAGTAGGTTGAGTTAAGATGATCGCTCTATAAATATGATAACTCTCTTGCTCGCACACTTAGTGCAAGTGAGCTAAATATACTAAATATTTGCTTGCGTTTCTTTTGCTGGTAATGACAATATCTCTCTATCAACCGTTTATGCAAATTAACGAACAGATCCTTAATTCTATGTTATTTAATATTAGGATATGAAGCTATACTTTTTCACATTATGTGGTCAAGTGTAGACAAACTACATTATTTATTAGTTATAGACAAACTACATTATTTATTCATAAAGATTTTCCGCTAATGATTTTAAACTTATTATTTTACTATTTTCTGCTTAATGTTATTTTTATAGTAACCTAGTTTAAAATATGTATCTATTAAATTATTTAAATGAGTTAAAGAAAGCCAATATCATTACATATTGTTGCAATTCTTAAAATTTCATTATTTAATGTATTATATTTTATATTATATGGTATGCATGAATGCTCATGCAAGAATATGTTTCTTGTAAATTTAAATATGTCATCTTTACGATAAAAATTAAAAGTAGTTTTATTTAATGTTAATTTAATGTTCATATCAAGATATATACTTTCTTTATCATTAATATTGGTTTTATTAAGAATAAGGCTACCTGGATAAATTAGTTCGCTTATTGAATAAAAATTCGCTTTATTAAATAAAACATTTTCACTCAAGAGTTCAATTAATAATTAATAATTAATAATAATTATTAATTATTAAATAATTAATAATTGTTGCATAAGATAAATGATAAATAATGCTAAATGTAGCTGATGCATTATTTGAGGTATGCCATTGATTAAAACATATTTTTTTGTTATATTTCCAACGTTATTTTTCACATGGTAATAATATTATGATATATACCTTCTTTATCATCATTAATATTGGTTTTATTAAGAATAAGGCTATCTGTATAAATTTGTTCACTAATTGAATAAAAATTATTAGAATTAAATACACATATATCATCAATGTATCGAAACATATATTTCATATATTTATATTGTTTAGATTTAGCTTTTTACACAGTTATGAACAAATTCATATTCTATAAAGCTTAAAAACAAGTCAGCTATAATTGGGCTACTATTACCACCCATTGGAACACCTTTTACTTGTCTAAATATAGATGTCCCTACTTTTAAATAATTTTGATTTATCAAAATATTTAACGATTCTATTAATTCAATTTTATCGATATATTTATATTTACTTGGTGGTTTAATTTTTGTTAGATAGGCGCTATAGTTATTATAGCATATATATTTTCGGAATATAAGATAAATTAATTTTTCTAATGCATCTTTAATATCCGCTAAATCTAAATTTATACAAAGCGTACAAAAATCGTACGTATTTATATTCTGAAAATTTTTTCTTTTGTGTGTTCTAAAAATTCTTTTGTTGAATTAATACTGAAATAGTGTTTTATACCAGTATTAATTTCGATTACCTTGCAATATTTTTTAAAGTGTGCTTTAATTACTTTAAGTATTTTATTCATATAGACAGAAAGTGGTTTTAATGTACATTTAAACGCACTACATATAAACCTAGGTTTTATTGGATTTTTATGTAATTTTGGATTCCAATATAATATAGGTATAGTTTTATTATCTAATTCAACCTTTATACCCTTTTTATCCATTATAGAACAGTGACTTGTAATAATTGTTTCTAAACTCAACTCACTACGTTCATATGTTGGATTTACATTTAAATCATAAGAATTAACCTCTTTCACTAGTATATCGTAATAAAGCTTTTTGCATATGAAGACAAAGTTATTACTAGCTTTATCAATAGTTGTTATTATATAGTTATCCTTTAATTTAGTAAGTTCTGTATACATATCTTTATTAATTTTATATTTCCATTTTTAATTGTTTGTTATTTTTATTTTCTCTCTAATTTGATCTAATTATAAGTTTTCCAAATGATTATCTTTGATGTGTTTAAGCTTTTACTATTAATCAACTTATCAATGTTATGTCATTATATAACGAATTGTAAATGTTTATCTTTGACGTATATAAGTTTTCACTATTAATCAGCTTACCAAAGTAAGCATTTAAGTCATTACATACCGAATTGTAAATTTTATTTCTATCATTATTATTTAATCTATTTTAAATTTCTATAGAATTTATTAGATTAATAAATATTATTATATATTAATAATATTTATTAATATATATTTAATAATATATATATTAATATATAATAAATATATAAATATATAATATATAATAAATATTATTATATTAATTTTATTAGATTATTATTCTATAGATTTCAATTAATCTATCTAATTATTTAATCTAATTTGAAGCGAACATGCGAGACCGAACATGAATGGTTTTGGTCACTCCAAATTAACCTATTTAAAGAATGTTTGCTCGAAATACTCGGGTATCTGCCTGATGATCCTGCATCTGCCTGATGATACTGAAGCCATGAAATTAGTCTCGCTACCGAGTAAACTTAGAGGACTTGGCATACGGGAATCTGGGTCATGTAGCAATAATTCGGATTACACCAATTCTATTAGAATATGCTCGCCTATTATGCATGACGTTTCATGACCCGAACTGTTAAAAATACAGAAAGAAATTATTAAACACATAAGATTCGAGAATAAGATTGATGCACAAATTCGACGCAAACAGATAATAGATTCTTCCGACATAGATTTGAGCACAATACTAATCAACGCTGGTAGAGTTGGTGCATATGCATGGCTGAGTTACTCCACTGACGCAAAAGGCATGTTTCTCTATTCGCAAGAGTTTAAAGATGCTCCGGTGGCGCGATATGACTGGCAAACGATTGACACAAGAAGAGAATGTGAATGCAGGAATCATCATGATCTCACAGGTATGCTATCATGCCGGACGGGTTGAGAGACAATTATTCGACACAATGCTATACGCGATGGACTTGCACGTCAACTAAAAAAGATATGACGTCACTCTTTCACCGAACCGACATTACGAAACGTTCCGAATAACGTAAAATTTGATTCAATTACCACGACTCGAGATAAAGAAGCAAGATCAGACATAATGTGCAATAGACTATTTGGACAAATCACGGAGCGATCATTTATGAACATCTGCGTTTACAACTCATCAGCCCCGTCATACTCCTTAAATCACATGCCATACGCATTTAAATACCACGAAGAAAGAAAAAGTCTAAATACAGCGAACGGATTACAAGTATAAAAAGAGCGTCTTTCCATCCATTTATAATGTCCACACTTGAGGGACTTGAAATAACAGCTAACCATATTTTTAAAACGAATAGCAGGAAAATATTCACTGCAAAACACGAAACCTTATTCTGCCACTATACATCCTTAGAGATGCCGTTTATCCCTGATATTGGCACGTATAAATTCAACGACAATGCGAGGTGGATTCTGCGCTTCATTCGAAAACGACAAAAATCATAGTTAGAAACACTTCCTAGCTCCACAACTTTGATTAATGACACATCAATTTAAATTATTTATTTGATTTATTTGTTTATAACATTGTTTATTTGTTTATGTGCATAAAGATCTTTTAGCTTATTATCACTTAAAAGTTGTTTTAATATTTCTAATTGTTCATTTATATACATATCTTTTTTAATATTTTTAACTCTATTTTTCCTATTCCTTTTATCACCATGACTTCTTGGTTTGCGTTTAACCGGATTATTATAATATAGTTGTTTATTATGTATTATACTACTTCTGCCAATTCCTTGTACCACGTCATTCAATCCTAATGGGTACATGGAATTAAGCGTTTTAATCCAAAAATCTTCTTTTTCTAATAGCTTTTGATTAAAAACTATTAGAAATATAAAAAACTATTAAAGTTTTTTTTTCTAAAAAATTAAAGACAGCAGAAATGTTCACTATATTGAACGTTTCTTGAGTGTTTTTAAATTGTTTTTCAACTCATTTTATTAGAATCCTAAAGCAGCTTTTCAATGCATACAAAATCGTTATGGTATGATTTGAACACTGAAAAAAATTCATTAAGTACATAAATATCTAGTTTTGAATATTTTAATGTAAAAGAAATTCTTCAATCTATATAACTATAATTGCAGTATCGGGAAACTGTTGTAAAATGGTTATTCATATAATTGTCAACAATATTAAATCAAAAAAGGTCTTAATTTTTGACTTTAAGTAAAAATAATTAAATAGGACTCGCTTCATAAACCGATAACTTTAAAAAATAATGAGCATTATATTAATAATTTAATTCAATACCACTTTATTGATAGTACTAATTAAAGTTGTACTTATTAAAGTACGACTTTAGTGTGTAATTGATTCTTAGAGCTCATTAATTGTTTGTAAGGCAACAAATTGAACAGCAAAATATAATATTACCCAGTAGTATTGTTAGCAATGTAAGCAATAGAGGAGTAAATGAAATCTACAATCGAAGGATCTTTACCTAAATAAGTTCACTCATCTGTGATGCATACAAAAAATGTAGTACTAACCTAGAATGATTGATTTTAAATTTTGTTCGTCTTTGCTACGTAGGAGGTATTTAAGGACAAATCGAAAAACAATCAGGCCTGTTATAGTTCGCTGAATACTTTGAATAATAAATTGTATCCTTGTGAACAAAACAATTAGATACCTGTCGACATTAAATTCAGATAGCAATAAAGTCGTTAATATTCGCTCCAATGTTTGAACATTGCGTGTTTGTAAATTATTTGATGATAATCTTGAAAGCAATTCGGTACATGCATGCTCCGCTAATTCAATGTTTACTCTAGAGATATCAAAAATTCATTTTAGTCTATCGTGAATAAATTCAAAAAATATTCGTCATTAGATGATTATAATTACTAGATTTTCAAGAATAAATGCACATTAGCTCTAAATGACTCACTGCTCGAAATCCAAAAATAGTTTCGTTGAATTAAGCATATCTTTCCAGAAGTCGTGACCCGTATTAAATGGTACATCACTGCAAAACGCGATAAGATGCTTGTTTGTGGACAGTTTACTATGTGAAGAATTCGAAGTGCCCATTCAATCAATACTGCATCTACTATAAACAATATTATATCTTAATGTTAAATAGTACATATCAATTAAATTATGTGAACAAGCAACGTGAAACATACCATATCATATACAGATTCATATTATTAGCAAATACTCTCAAATAAAATTTTACTAATAACTTTGGATTAAAATCAATTGATCAAAAAAATCGGGAAGAATTCAGTTGATTAATAAATTTATTTTGTCTATTATGAAATAAAAAAATTTGTATTAAATTTAGATTTATAAAATGATTATAAACTGTAGACATGATCATTAGTTCTTATAACTAATTATCAGAACCAATAATTAATCGGAAACGATTTATATATACAATATGAAAAGTGCATTACATTAAATTAAATGTGAACAATAAAAACTAAATGATTTAGATCTATTGTGATTATTGCATACACGAGCCATTATTCTTAACTGGTCGGTTTGATATTATCCTCGTGTGGTTGTTTGAATCCTATCAGCATCACTGTACACTACAATCAGCGTGGGTGGACCTCATCAGCAGTGAGCCCACGCCTACATTTCGTGTTTCGGTCCTTTTTACTGCTTCTGCTGATTCCTTGTCGCCGAAATGCTGGTTTATATTTGGCTTATATACCAAATTACACAATTAATGTGTTCTATATTTGGTGTGGGCGGTAACTAATATTCGCAATTCGAATCCACCACACACCGATTTTTTTATTCCGTTCTGATTTAGATCTGTTTTTAAATTTTTACTTTAAAGCATTTTCGAGAAAATACAAAATTATTTTTTTATTTCGAATTTTCCGACCAAGCCTGCTTCAAGTTACATATAATAAAAGAAAATAATATGTCATTGCTCTATTCTCCTAGTGGATACAGGAGTGGGATATTAAACAAAAATACAAGGAGAATTGTAGAGCAGACATTAGTCGGACGCTTGCACTCTGACCTACCATATGGATGGAACGAAACAATTTGTTAAAATTGCATGGCATTACATAAGGATGTGTTGTATTTTATATTTTGAATTTGAGTCTGAATAGTTCTAATTTTACAATGTGTTTGTTATTTTAAATTGAAAATAAGCATCAGCCCGGAAAGCACGTTGTTAGTTTAAAGAGGATATGTTCATGCTACTACGTTAGCAAATTCTCGGAGATACCTTTTAAATATATCACAAGGCAGCCGAAACGACTGATGGTAGTTCACCCTACTGATGAGTGCTGCCGGCTACCATCAGCTCGTCTAGGAGTGATAAGGAAGTCTGCTCTGCATGTAATCGAACTCCGGCTTTTGGCAAAATCTACGATTATGAAACTGAAGCTTTTTAGCTCCAGGAGCATAGTTTTACACATTCTACGATTAAATTATAAAAACGTATCCGATAAAGGGATCCTGTGAGAAAGCAAGCAGCAGCGACAGCAATTAAAATTCCTGCCGAATATAATTAGGATGATCCGGAAAGCACGTTGTTAGTTTAAAGAGGCTATGCTCATGCGGAGATGCCTTTTAAATATATCACAAGGCAGCCGAAACGACTGATGGTAGTACACCCTACTGATGAGTGCTGCCGGGGCAAAATTTACGATTATATAAATGTATATATAACCAACGGATACGCGTTTATGCATATAAGGAATAACAGGAAGGTCCATACACGCAACAAGCCAGTAAAAACGCGTTATGCACCTGAGCTTCGTCTAGCATCGTGAGGAATTGCTGGTGTCTTTACAGTGATCACGAAAGCAGTCGAAACGCACCCTAACCACCTCATCCGACTAACGATGACTGCTGGGTGGTTTGGACCGTTTGGAGTGATACATTAGACTGATGAAGCTGATGATCGAAGTCCAGTGTTTAGCAGCACATATGGTTTAAAATAAATCGTAGCCAGTTTTGGCTCCTGGACCAAAGTTTCAAGCAATTTTTCGCATTACCAATATATATAATAGTAGTGCACGGATGTGCTGAGTAAACAACGGTCCAGGATTTCTAACGAAATACGGCATTTATACTAAATGGTGTTGCTTGACAGACTGGACTTCGATTCACAACTTTCAATCACCATGTCACTTCTAGACGACCACTTCAGCATCGAAATGATGAGTACCTGGCAACACTTATCAGTAGAATGAGGTACACACTGGTCGTTTCGGTTGCCTGTGTGACATTGTGAATAAAGGCGTTTCCGACACTGCTTAATTGTCTGAGGCTTACGCTCTTAACCAGATCGAATTGCTGTGCGGACCATCCTTAAACACTAGGCAGAGGTTGTTGCTGAATTGTCGCTGCACTCGTTAGATCCTAAATGGATGCGGTAGGTATAATAGTAGTGTACGGATGTGCTGAGTAAACAACGGTCCAGGATTTCTTACGAAATACGGCATTTATACTAAATGGTGTTGCTTGACAGACTGGACTTCGATTCACGACTTTCAATCACCATGTCGCTTCTAGACGACCACTTCAGCATCGAAATGATGAGTACCTGGCAACACTTATCAGTAGAATGAGGTACACACTGGTCGTTTCGGTTGCCTGTGTGACATTGTGAATAAAGGCGTTTCCGACACTGCTTAATTGTCTGAAGCTTACGCTCTTAACCAGATCGAATTGCTGTGCGGACCATCCTTAAACACTAGGCAGAGGTTGTTGCTGAATTGTCGCTGCACTCGTTGGATCCTAAATGGATGCGGTAGGTATAATAGTAGTGCACGAATGTGCTGAGTAAACAACGGTCCAGGATTTCTAACGAAATACGGCATTTATACTAAATGGTGTTGCTTGACAGACTGGACTTCGATTCACAACTTTCAATCACCATGTCACTTCTAGACGACCACTTCAGCATCGAAATGATGAGTACCTGGCAACACTTATCAGTAGAATGAGGTACACACTGGTCGTTTCGGTTGCCTGTGTGACATTGTGAATAAAGGCGTTTCCGACACTGCTTAATTGTCTGAGGCTTACGCTCTTAACCAGATCGAATTGCTGTGCGGACCATCCTTAAACACTAGGCAGAGGTTGTTGCTGAATTGTCGCTGCACTCGTTAGATCCTAAATGGATGCGGTAGGTATAATAGTAGTGTACGGATGTGCTGAGTAAACAACGGTCCAGGATTTCTTACGAAATACGGCATTTATACTAAATGGTGTTGCTTGACAGACTGGACTTCGATTCACGACTTTCAATCACCATGTCACTTCTAGACGACCACTTCAGCATCGAAATGATGAGTACCTGGCAACACTTATCAGTAGAATGAGGTACACACTGGTCGTTTCGGTTGCCTGTGTGACATTGTGAATAAAGGCGTTTCCGACACTGCTTAATTGTCTGAGGCTTACGCTCTTAACCAGATCGAATTGCTGTGCGGACCATCCTTAAACACTAGGCAGAGGTTGTTGCTGAATTGTCGCTGCACTCGTTGGATCCTAAATGGATGCGGTAGGTATAATAGTAGTGCACGGATGTGCTGAGTAAACAACGGTCCAGGATTTCTTACGAAATACGGCATTTATACTAAATGGTGTTGTTTGACAGACTGGACTTCGATTCACGACTTTCAATCACCATGTCACTTCTAGACGACCACTTCAGCATCGAAATGATGAGTACCTGGCAACACTCATCAGTAGAATGAGGTACACACTGGTCGTTTCGGTTGCCTGTGTGACATTGTGAATAAAGGCGTTTCCGACACTTTGCTTAATTGTCTGAGGCTTACGCTCTTAACCAGATCGAATTGCTGTGCGGACCATCCTTAAACACTAGGCAGAGGTTGTTGCTGAATTGTCGCTGCACTCGTTGGATCCTAAATGGATGCGGAAGGTATAATAGTAGTGCACGGATGTGCTGAGTAAACAACGGTCCAGGATTTCTTACGAAATACGGCATTTATACTAAATGGTGTTGCTTGACAGACTGGACTTCGATTCACAACTTTCAATCACCATGTCACTTCTAGACGACCACTTCAGCATCGAAATGATGAGTACCTGGCAACACTTATCAGTAGAATGAGGTACACACTGGTCGTTTCGGTTGCCTGTGTGACATTGTGAATAAAGGCGTTTCCGACACTGCTTAATTGTCTGAAGCTTACGCTCTTAACCAGATCGAATTGCTGTGCGGACCATCCTTAAACACTAGGCAGAGGTTGTTGCTGAATTGTCGCTGCACTCGTTGGATCGTAAATGGATGCGGTAGGTATAATAGTAGTGCACGGATGTGCTGAGTAAACAACGGTCCAGGATTTCTTACGAAATACGGCATTTATACTAAATGGTGTTGCTTGACAGACTGGACTTCGATTCACAACTTTCAATCACCATGTCACTTCTAGACGACCACTTCAGCATCGAAATGATGAGTACCTGGCAACACTAATCAGTAGAATGAGGTACACACTGGTCGTTTCGGTTGCCTGTGTGACATTGTGAATAAAGGCGTTTCCGACACTTTGCTTAATTGTCTGAGGCTTACGCTCTTAACCAGATCGAATTGCTGTGCGGACCATCCTTAAACACTAGGCAGAGGTTGTTGCTGAATTGTCGCTGCACTCGTTGGATCCTAAATGGATGCGGCAGGTATAATAGTAGTGCACGGATGTGCTGAGTAAACAACGGTCCAGGATTTCTTACGAAATACGGCATTTATACTAAATGGTGTTGCTTGACAGACTGGATTTCGATTCACGACTTTCAATCACCATGTCACTTCTAGACGACCACTTCAGCATCGAAATGATGAGTACCTGGCAACACTTATCAGTAGAATGAGGTACACACTGGTCGTTTCGGTTGCCTGTGTGACATTGTGAATAAAGGCGTTTCCGACACTGCTTAATTGTCTGAAGCTTACGCTCTTAACCAGATCGAATTGCTGTGCGGACCATCCTTAAACACTAGGCAGAGGTTGTTGCTGAATTGTCGCTGCACTCGTTGGATCGTAAATGGATGCGGTAGGTATAATAGTAGTGCACGGATGTGCTGAGTAAACAACGGTCCAGGATTTCTTACGAAATACGGCATTTATACTAAATGGTGTTGCTTGACAGACTGGACTTCGATTCACAACTTTCAATCACCATGTCACTTCTAGACGACCACTTCAGCATCGAAATGATGAGTACCTGGCAACACTTATCAGTAGAATGAGGTACACACTGGTCGTTTCGGTTGCCTGTGTGACATTGTGAATAAAGGCGTTTCCGACACTGCTTAATTGTCTGAGGCTTACGCTCTTAACCAGATCGAATTGCTGTGCGGACCATCCTTAAACACTAGGCAGAGGTTGTTGCTGAATTGTCGCTGCACTCGTTGGATCCTAAATGGATGCGGTAGGTATAATAGTAGTGCACGGATGTGCTGAGTAAACAACGGTCCAGGATTTCTTACGAAATACGGCATTTATACTAAATGGTGTTGTTTGACAGACTGGACTTCGATTCACGACTTTCAATCACCATGTCACTTCTAGACGACCACTTCAGCATCGAAATGATGAGTACCTGGCAACACTTATCAGTAGAATGAGGTACACACTGGTCGTTTCGGTTGCCTGTGTGACATTGTGAATAAAGGCGTTTCCGACACTTTGCTTAATTGTCTGAGGCTTACGCTCTTAACCAGATCGAATTGCTGTGCGGACCATCCTTAAACACTAGGCAGAGGTTGTTGCTGAATTGTCGCTGCACTCGTTGGATCCTAAATGGATGCGGTGGGTATAATAGTAGTGCACGGATGTGCTGAGTAAACAACGGTCCAGGATTTCTTACGAAATACGGCATTTATACTAAATGGTGTTGCTTGACAGACTGGACTTCGATTCACGACTTTCAATCAACATGTCACTTCTAGATATGTCACTTCTATATATATCAGAACCAATAATTGTTTCTGTTGAATTCATAATTATTTCAAAATAGGTATGTAGATAAATTTTAATCAAGCTTTAAAATTTTATCTAACTACTTATTTTGATATTTAGGAGTCGACTAGGTTAATCTCTTTCGTGGTTTCATAAGCACCTTAATATCAAAATGTGAATCGCATAAGAATATAACAGTTGAGGTAAGTATAAAAGAATATAACAACAGGACGGGAATATACCCTAGAAAATGTAATTTGCAATTAGTAATTTTAAAAAATTAAAATTAACTGATATTTAAAAATACTAATTGATGCAAGATGAGAATTAAATCAACTTAAAATATCATCGTTAATAAATTCAGAGGTAACAAATGTATTTTTGCAATGGGCATTTTTACTCTTAGAGATATAAAAATGTATTTAGGGCTAGATGAGTATATTTCTTAAGCTTTTTTAAACTCATCTAAAATCTTACTGTGAAAAATTTCAGCGGCGGAGCATAAAGGATTAATATTAGATTTCGTAAATTTTAAATAGGACTTAAACTTGAAATTCAATTTTTAATCTATTGCAATAATTGCCATATTTTCAATAAACAAAGTCGTTTTATACTACTTCGCCAAAAAATATAGAACAAATCAGAGTGAAAATATTATAGTAAATAGCACTTTTAAATTTAATTAGACATTAATATGCAAATAGTTAAAAAACGTAGTAGTTTATAAAGTAATGAAATTTTAGCAAGGATAGTATTTTAGTGAGAAAAAAATTGGTGGTTACTCAACTTATTACTGCTAGCACATAGATAGCGTAGTCTTATAGTGCCTGCTTTCTTCAATAGATTTTATTTCTCTTCCAATATAATAAAATCTATTGTAAATAAACGTTTCGAAGCCAAACATCATCCTGATGATTATAATTGTGAATGGCGTGGAAATAAAAAACAATTTACAGTACAAAAATCAATTATATCACAGTGGAAAAAGTCTAGCAATGAAGATAAATTAGTGTCTACTTCTTTATCAGGAGCACTTACTATTCCTTAATAGCTATAAAATAACATGGTAAATATTAATATTAACAAATACCAGTTTCTAAAGTTTGTAAGCTATCATGAAGTAAATAAAAGTGTATAATCTAAATACAATTTTAAGAAATATATCTGCTTAGATAATTTCAATAATACATGTAGCTAAGATCTGGAGTCAAGAAATTGGAATATTTGCTTAATGTAACCACAATTACAAAAATAATAAATTCTGAGATATCATTACAACTTGGTATTGATGTCGTAATTATCAAAATCGAGTAACTAAGCATTTCTTAAATATTTCGTTTTCCAGCCGAGAACGAAAGTAAGAATCTGAAACAACAGAACCATGATGATTGGAATGTGTAAAATATCATTTTGAACATTCAAATTTTGTTTAAAAGTTTTAGTCGCTATAGTCTACACACTGATATATGGTCCATATCAAATGAGTATCAAATAATGGAGGCATTTTCGAAATTAATCTAATGACTTGTTAAGAATCCAGAACCCTTGCTTGGCTTTTGCGAATGACATCAAACTTTGGTCTGTTAATATCAGTGATACGTATGGTCGATCCCAACAAGATCTTGATCGAACGCACAAATGGAATGTAGTTAGAGTATGATACTGGACTTTGATAAATATGTCCATATGAAGCTATGAAAAAGTAAACCTGATCGTGAATTTCGATTAGTCGTTCATACACTCGAAGTTGTATCTGAGTGTAGGGATTTGGGTGTCATTTCGCACATGATATTGATAACTCGCTCAAATACTGACTTTATTCAAGGAAAGGCAATAAAAGCTATGCATTGCATCAAAAATACGTTTGCAAGGCCACGTCCATTAAGTTTTAAGCGACTATATTTCGGGTTGGCTCGCCCACACATTGAATATTGTACCAATGCATAATTTCCATCTACTAAGCCAGAAATCACGAAGCTTGAATCAGTGCTTCGAAGATTTCCCAGATTGTGTTTTTAATCTGCGTATTCATACGTAGACGGCTTAGCTTCCTTACTTCTGCTTTCAGCGCGTCAAATGTTGATTTACCTAGACCTCATTGCGACGTGCCAGATGATTCATTCAGCAGAGGAATATCCTTCTCACTACGTGAAAATTAGTTCGTCAGCTCGTAGAGGTTATCCTCTATCACTATATAAATTACCACATGGCAAAATCCCAAGTGTGATGCGACTTTCACATCGGTCCTTAAACATATGGAATGTGCTGCCTAAAGAAACTGCATGTGTTCCAATCTATTTGATCACACAGCAAATAAAGCAAACTTTATAGACAACCCCATCTTGTCATACAATGATCGTCAGATTTAATGCAGAATCTATTCGATAATTACACGCTGGAGAAAACATGAGATTTATTAATTCTGTACTTAAACTTGTTTCTACAGTTTATAAATTACATGCTACATACGTCTGATAATATTGTTATGAGTAAAAATATTCGATAAAAAGGAAGGCCATCAATGTTCAAAACGAACACTTTTACGGAACAAGCAATTATGAAACAGAATTGTGAAAAAAAATGAAAAAATTGCGGTGAAGTCTATTATATCATTTCGTTTTCAAGCTGAGAACGAAAAGAAGAATGTGAAACAACAAAATCACAAAAAATGAAGATGAATACAAAAATATTAATTGACCGAGGCCTGCGCTTTTTACCAAATCGAATTGCTGCGCTGATTATCCTTAAACACTAGGCAGAGGTTGCTGAATTGTTGATCCATTCGTCGAATTCTTAATATATACGGCATGTATAATAGTGGTGCATTGATGTGCTGAGTAAACAACGGTTCAGGATTTCTTACGAAATACGGAATTAATAGTAAATTGTGTTGCTTCGTAGTTTAGACTTCACTTCACGATATTCAGGCATCATGCCACTTCTAAACGACACTATAGCATCGAAATGATGGAGTTGATGCACTTATTGGATTCTTAATAGATACGGCATGTATAATAGTGGTGCACGGATGTGCTGAGTAAACAACGGTCCAAGATTAACTAAATACGGTGTTTATAGAAAATTGTGTTTAATGAAGTACTCGGCAACACTCATCAGTAGATTGAAGTGCACACTGACCGTTTGGGTTGCTTGTATGACATAGTTGCTTAATTGACTAAAGCTTGCGATTTTTACCTGATCGAATTGCCGTGCGGACCATCCTTAAACACTAGGCAGAGGTTGTTACTGATTTGTCGCTACACTCGTTTGATCCTTAATGGATGCGGCGTGTATAATGGTGGTTCACTGATGTGCTGATTAAACAACGGTCTAGGATTTCTAGAAATAGTGTTACTTGGTAGACTGAACTTTGATTCACGACTTTAAGGCATCCTGTTTTTTCTAAACGACGACTTTAGCAACGAAGTGATGAAGTACTAGGAAACACTCATCAGTTGAATAAAGTACCCGAAATGCCTGAAGTGACTGCAACTCGTGAATCAAAGTCCAGTCTACCAAGCAACACTATTTTATATAAATGCCGAATTTCGTAAGAAATCCTGGATTGTTGTGTACTCAGCACATCCGTGCACTGAATTGCGCTGCACATCCGTGCAGCGCAATTCAGCAACAACCACTGTCTAGTGTTTAAGGATAGTTCACACGGCAATTCGATCGGGTAAAAAACGCAAGCTTCAGTCAATTAAGCAAAGTGTCGGGAACGCCTTCATTCACTATGTCACACAGGCAGACGAAAAGACCAGTGGTCACTTTATTATATTGATGAGTGTTGCCGAGTATTCCATAATTTCGGTGCTAAAGTTTACTCTAGCAACTACGGTATCCGATCCTTCCTCGTCGCCGTCCTTTCACCTGAAATCAGCTCCCGCTCGACGTCCCCGCACTCCCACCTTTATCACATTCAAATACCTCCTCCATTCCCACCTTCTCGACACATGATTTAGATTTGCTTTTTTTCTTCGTGGTCACTAAGCGTGCCCCAGCACGCATTTGCCATGTAAAAATAAATCTATTTTTTAAAAGCTGTCATCTAGATGTTTATTTAAAGTTATCGTCTAATTATTGTGACGTAATAGAGTTTACCGTAATTTTTTTCATTGTAATTCTGTTTCGTAATGTTTATGGCGTGTTCCGTAAAATTGTTCGTATTAGTAACACGGTGCCTGAAAGTCGTGTACCATGCAACACCATTTTCTATTAATGCCGTATTTCGTTAATAATGGACCGTTGTTTACTCAGCACATCAATACACCACCATTATACATGCCGTACCCATTAAGGATCCAACGAGTGCAGCGATAATTCAGCAATAACCTCTGCCTAGTGTTTAAGGATGGTCCGCACAGCAATTCGATCTGGTTAAGAGCGTAAGTCTCAGTCAATTAAGCAGTGTCGGAAACGCCTTTATTCAAATGTCGCACAGGCAACCGAAACTACCAGTGGGTACTTCAATCTACTGATGAGTGTTGCCGAGTACTCTATTATTTCGGTGCTAAAGTGGTCATCTAGACGTGCCTGAAAATCGTGAATAAAAGTACACAAAGCTTCACCATTTTCCAAAAATGACGTATTTCGTTAATCCTGGACCATTGTTTACTCAGTACATCCGTGTACAACCATTATATATAAAATTGTCATGTGTATCGAGACAAGAATCAATACATGACGTTAAAAATTTAAATATTTTTTCTCACGTATTTTACTAAATATAGTTCTAAGGAGGTAAGTTACAATGAGTAAAGTCTGTACGACGAATGTAAAGATACATATTCCGGATATTACGTAATACATTGCAAATTGTTTTTGTCAAAGTTATAGTTTTCGAAAGAAAACTATAACTTTAGTAAAGTTATACTTTATTCAGACGAAATTTAACTAAAAATAAACGCTTGGTTAAAAGCAAAAAAGTTAGATGAATTACGCAAAACATACTCCACAAAAAAAATTAAATACCGCAAGTCGTTGAAAAAACACAAATCGTTGATTCTCTGATTAACGGTATTGGTTGCAAATTAAAGTTTTCTAGAAGTTCAGCGGACATAAATCTACATCACCTGATGAAAATACTGTTTAAGACTCTAACGCGAAAAGCTAAAATACAGATGATCACTAGTTTTTACGACACTATCTTTTCCATAAACCCAGTATAAGTCTTCAAATGAAATCATTCAAAAACTTCACAAGTATTTAAATTGCGTTGTCTTTCTCTCAAAGTTTTGCTTCAGAAAGTAATTAACCTAAATTATCTGATGCTTATGGATTCTCCTCCATTTACAAAGTCAGTAAAAGTTAAGAGAGTCAATTATTTTATACCATCAATCTCATGGGTTATAAACGAGTCTTATCGAAGCTAATCATCTACAATCATGAATAACACGGAATTATAAATGACGTTATTTTGGGTTTTCGTAAGATAACTGATACAATTGGAGCAGATCGTTTATTTTACGAGTTCATGAAGAGGAAAAGGTGTCAAACTATTTGTTTATCTAAATGTTTCTTAAGCTCTTGACAAATTTTTCACATAATGCTATTCTAAATCAAGTTTAAGAGTATGGATTACATTCAGATCTATATCATCATAAATGCCATAAAGAGAAGATCCATTGATGGTGCTCATTACTTCGAAAACACAAATTACCCAACTTATTCATACGATTACCATGGTTGAGATAATTTGTAAAATATAAAAGTAAAGTATATGTGTGGGCTTATACTCGAAAATAAAGAAATAATAATCAGGTAAGCAATTCGGAGAAAATATAAATTCAATTAAACCAGACGCGAAAGAATGACGAATGCCGTTTCGTCATCACAATGACTCGTCAGTGCACGATCCCTCCCACTACTGGATGCAGAGGAGGACTGGCAAAAATTTTCTAGTACATCATTCACATTGATTCATTCATTGATTGCCGTTGCCAGTCCTCCTCTGCATCCAGTAGTGGGAGGGATCTGGCACTGATGAGTCATTGTGATGACGAAACGGCATTCGTCATTCTTTCGCGTCTGGCTTACATGTTTTACAAGAAATTCACGCGGAATGGTCTCACTCTCCTTAAATAAAAGTTAGCCGATATAAATTCAATTGTTTCTTGCAGTGTATCTTGCAGTGTACTTGAAAGAATATTGTGTTATATAATCACCAACTATCTAGATACTAATAAATTTCTGTCATAATCAGCATGGCTTCCAAAAAATAATTCAATGATCACAAATTGTTCGATTGCCCAGGGAAGTTGGGCTTATATGTCGACATTATAATTTTTGATTTCTCGAAAACATGGATTGGTCATCATGATATCTTGATTCAAAAAATGCGTGCTTTAAATAGAGATCCTATTATAATTCGTTGGCTTGGTGATTTCATATTAAACGGCGTTTATCGAATACATGTTAATGGTATTCTCGCTGACCGATACCTGTTCATGCTAGTGTTCCATAAGATCTGTATTGGGCCCACTGTTATTCAGTATTTTTGTCAACTATCTACCTGATATCCTGAGTTTATAATCAACAACAATAATAATTTATTTAAGGTGGCAAATGCGTGCCAACCGCACGCATACAAATCCACTAACTAAAAACGCAGCAAAAGTCATAGATAAATTTGTTAAATTGTTTAAATGTGATCGGATTTGGCGTTTGAAACACAACATTGAGGTTTTTGGCGTATATGGATAGGCAGATGGTTCCACGAGAGAGGAGCAGCCACAAGGAAGGAACGGAAGCCAAAAGTGATAGAGTAGTTTGGGACATGTAAAACAAGGGAATTACGGGAAAGCAAAGAACAGTAAACGTGACTATTATTGCCGAGAAAAGGAAGATTGAAAAATGAAGGAGTATGAAAAGTTACAAGGCGGAAAGCAATGAGAAGACGAATTTAAACACGAGAATAAATGGTAGGCAAATCGAGATAAACAAGATGTTTTCAGACTATCTTAAAATTTGGAGAGCAATTAGATCGGATTAAAAATGAATATCATTAAATCAGACATCAACAGGGTTCCTGCGTGGACGTATTCTGAATGTTTGCCCATCAATACATCAAAGTGTGTCTGCATGCGTATGCGACCACTGCATCGTGCACAAGAATGTACGTATTATTTAGGTGCTCAAGTCATTGAATTAGTATCACAAGAAATGATCTTGGCATATGAATTACTAATAATTTTATACTCGTTAACACACTGATTATGTATGTGTATGGCAGGTCTGATGGCCGAACGCTTAGTTTTCTAAATCTGTGGTGATTTGGAACATTTGTAGATACTCATATTTTAGAACGATGGCAGGTCTGATGGCCGAACGCTTAGTTTTCTAAATCTGTGGTGATTTGGAACATTTGTAGATACTCATATTTTAGAACGATGAGTTTACTTGACTTGAGCTCTGCGTATGTATCCTGAACACTATCTTCGCAATTTGCGCGATATGTGCTTGGCGTTATAGATATTTCACAAAACATATAACTTTTGCATGTACTGTTGACTATTAGGTTCGTTTTTCTCAGTCGCCGCTGATATGTAGGTCTAAAACAATTCAATTTGAACATATTATTGTAAATCTATGTAACCGTTTTCAGCGAACAGAAAACGGTAGTTTTCTACAGTTTTCTACAAGTTGAGTTAAACGGTAGTTTAACTCAACTTGAGCTATTCAAACGAAGCTTTATTTTTAATTAGGATTGTTTGTTTATTACTTTTTACTTTCTTTAGTGTGCAACTTTGAGCTCGTTATGTTGTCGAAATTAATAATAAATAATAATAGAAAATATTAAGTTTATACTTCAAGGAGGCTGGTTTTAATTGAAAAAAAAATACAATTTCAAAGTTGCATACAACTTGCCTGTCAAACAAGATTAATACAATCTGTTTTATTGTAAAAAAAGAAAACAAAGTTACGATTAAGTTGGTTAACACTTTTTATTCTTAAACTCGGGTTATGATATGATCTAGAGAAAATACAATTGCTTCTAAAAAGGTATAGTTTTGCTTTCTCGATCAGGTAAATCGAAATTTCATATATAAGAATGCCAAAGGCTTGCATTTGGCTGACGATATATTTACACGAACGGTGCAGTGTAGCTTAATGCTCTTTTCGTATTATACTTCTATATAATTAGCTCTTGATTTGTTCACTCTTCTGTTATAATGTAAAAGATATTAGTACATGAAAAATCAATTTATACAATTTTTGTAAAATTGTATAAAAGACAACTTTTGTAGAGTTTACCAAGCAAACTAAATTTTCCTCTACTTTGTCTCTTTCACTTGATTCGCTATAAAAAGAAATTTCTCCAGTTACATACTTTATAAGTTCGTAATAACTTTAACAATCAAGATTTGATATTTTACGTAATATTATCAATAGCGACAAAAGTTATTACTATTTAATTTTACTGAAGTCAAGGTGGTCATACGTTAAGCCATTTTAGGTTAGTTGATTGGATCAATTTAAATGCAAAAATTGCGCTGAAGATTTAATGTTTCAATTTAACTTTATATCTAGTAAAATTTCAAAGTGGTCAGAAGGTCATACTTCATAATGGAAAATTGAGCGAATAGATATAAGAATACTATCATTTCAAGTAACGTTATAGTAATTATGAGGATAGTAGACACTTTAATAAAATGACCGAATACAAAAACTTTTTTAAAGTTTTTGTTTATTTTTTTATTAGCCTTTTTTTATTATATTAGATTATTTTTCTATTATATTAGTTTTTTATTGTATTTTGCCTTCTTATTTTACTCGAGCTGTTTATTTTACTCTCTAAATGTGCGCCTTGAGCTAGCCGATTGCATTTATTCGACTCATTTTGGAAACGGGTCAATCAATATATTGAAGTGTATTTGCATGTATATCCAAGTTCGCATCGATCTCCAAAGTTAACTATTGATATAACAGCATTTCGAATTGAGCTGCAATATGTAATATTGCAATATCTGCAATATTATTATTAATCTGAGATAACAAAACGAGCAAAAGCTCAAAGTTGCATCACGAACAAGAAAAAATAAAAGAATAGAACAAAACCTATAAATCATTCATGGCATCCCACAGGCGTTGCTTAAATTCATGTAGAGTATGCGAATTGATTATCGAGTCATCTAGGCTATTCCATTGAGAGTAATTAGCTGGTAATATTGTATAATCTTTGAGCGGATGAGTCTATGATGTATAAGAGTAAACTTGTGACCACGCAGATCTGAATTCCGGAGATCAAATATGCCACAAAGAGCATGCGCAGGCTTGCTGATGATATGCCACGCCAATCTCATATCAACATATCTTGCAGTGTTCGTAATGAAAGCAGTCACATAGTCTTTAATCTATCCGCATAGCTCGATGATCTTAATAACCTGAACAGTTTTGTTGCCCGATTTAGTATCCTTTCGAGTTAATTTATTTCGGCTTCAGTTAGGGGATATATGCACTATGATGCATATAACAAGTGACTAAGAACAAATGCATGTATTATGTAATATTATGTAATATATTCAATATGAAATATAGAAGAAATTTATTTTGTATTAAATCATGTAGAAATCATATTTATACATTTAATTATTTATTCATAAATAATTTATTTATTATAAATAAATATGCAATAAATATGTTCAATATTCAATATAATTGGGTAAGCAGACATCATTGTTTTTTAAAAATTAAACGAATCGAGAGAAGTCACTCTAAGAATTTTTTTAATTGTTACAAATTTTCGATCACTACTGCGATCATCATCAGGGCATAACAATGCACAATTACAATCAAAAATATATAGCGAAAAATTACCTGGCAGAAAGCAACTATCAAGTTAGTCAGGAAAAATAAACTAGTCATTAGTTGTTAGATGGGTTGGAACATCTGGTTTATTGCCCTCGAAATTATTGGCGGGATCGTGATATCGTAAAATAATTGCCTCCTTAATTTTCCTTATAGTTTTATCACTTTAGTGAGCTATAATCTCTGCGCTGGCAAAATTTATATCGTGTCCATGAGCAGCAAAATGGTTCCACACCGCTGAGATGGTTTGTCCTAGCCGTATTGCGCGTTTATGCCCTAATAACCGAACACCAAGATTTTCGTCTATTTGACTAATGTAACGAGAACCACAATTATTACATTGAATACTGTAGATTCCTCTAAATTTTACATATTTGGGCTTAATTTTGCACAACCCTGAAATACTAGGCCCTACTTACAAAATTCCGTACTATGTGAGCCAGTGCTTCTGCATTCCTAACTAATAACACTTTGAAAAAGATCGAATGCGTGGTCATTCAAGAAGGGAAAATTTACATATCATGTTTCAGGACTAGAGTGGCTGACATATCCCTTGTTGTAACTCATCATTACTGCGTCCCTGACCGTAGTAATCGCAACAGAAATCCTCAAACACTACTCAACAGCATAACGACAAACATCAAAACACAATGTTCTGTCCTCACATTGTCTATCAAAAACCGACATAGAATAAAATTATTGATGGCTGATATATTGATAGAATCTACGCCACAACAAAGATATACAAATTGGTCTAATCGTCATTTTGAACCACATGAAGAAACTTTATTAAATATGGGTTCTAACTTTATAGTGGATCAACATATCGATCCGTTAACAATACAAGCGGATCTTGAAAACATTATTGCGCGGCAAGATGAACAAGCCATTGCAATGTATAAAACGTACATAAGACGCATTAACGGTTGTCTTTTACAAGATGTCCGCAGATACCAATCAGTCTTCCTAACGATGCTAACACGTACACTGAAGACATTACGACATGATCATACTTTGGCCATATGCAAAGCTGACAAGGGGAATAATTTGGTCGTCCTCGACAAGCACGAGGATCTGAAGTTTGGAGTGGATATACTGTCGAACACGACTAAATTTACCAACTAGAGCGTTTTCCCACAACCAAAATGAGATGTGTCTTAACACGACTCTTTTACAACTAAAACGTTGAGGCTCAATTCCGGCCTCTGACTATTGGAAAGTTCGCTTGAAACATAGTGCTACTGGGTTCATGTATCTGTTACCAAAGACAAATAAAGCGGAAAGGTGTGTAAGACCGGTCATTGCTTGTTACACATCTCACGTTCATCGTCTTGCAAAAGTAATAAATCAATGTTTAAGGGACGTGATGGGTCTGTCACATTTAATTATCAAAAGCGGCTATGATTTTGTGACACTGCTAAGGAACATGGTTACACAAGATGTCTATTTTACATCGCTGATGTTAAGGATCTGTTCACAAATGTCCCAGTTAAGGAGACAATTGATGATGCCGCACTTCTTCAAACCAGAAATGTTATCGTTGGACATTGACACAACGAATGGAAACATCTTCTCCATATATGCACTACTGAATCCACCTTCTCATTTGACAATACATTACATGTACAAAGGGACGGTGTCGCGATGGGATCCCCATTAGGGCCGACGCTAGCAGACTTATTCATGAGGAAGGTGAAAGCAAATGTATATTCGCGCATAAAAGGCCTAATATACTGGTGTCGATATGTGGATGACGTGTTTATGTGTATCAAGGGACCACATCATTCTTAGGTGAATGTGTTGGATATGCTAACTGACTTAGATCCGAGGTTAAAGAGAATGCTTAGATATTATCTAACTGAAGACGACCATGAAAATGAATATAAGATATAAGTGCAATCGCTGATTGACTTGAATTACCATATATGGGCATATTAATTGCTCCCATAATGCAGCGATGATGAGTTACAACAAGGGATATGTCAGCTACTCTAGTCCTGAAACATGATATGTAAATTTTCCCTTCTTGAGTGACCACGCATTCGATCTTCTTCAAAGTGTTATTAGTTAGGCATGCAGAAGCACTGGCTCACATAGTACGGAATTTTGTAAGTAGGGCCTAGTATTTCAGGGTTATGCAAAATTAAGCCCAAATATGTAAAATTTAGAGGAATCTACAGTATTCAATGTAATAATTGTGGTTCTCGTTACATTAGTCAAATAGACGAAAATCTTGATGTTCGGTTATTAAGACATAAACGCGCAATACGGCTAGGACAAACCATCTCAGCGGTGTGGAACCATTTTGCTGCTCATGGACACGATATAAATTTTGCCAGCGCAGAGATTATAGCTCACTAAAGTGATAAAACTATAAGGAAAATTAAGGAGGCAATTATTTTACGATATCACGATCCCGCCAATAATTTCGAGGGCAATAAACCAGATGTTCCAACCCATCTAACAACTAACGACTAGTTTATTTTTCCTGACTAACTTGATAGTTGCTTTCTGCCAGATAATTTTTCGCTATATATTTTTGATTGTAATTGTGCATTGTTGTCTTGATGATGATCGCAGTAGTGATCGAAAATTTGTAACAATTAAAAAAATTCTTAGAGTGACTTCTCTCGATTCGTTTAATTTTTTAACATTCAATATAAAAGGAATTTATTTTGTATAAATTATTAACTATTGCGACTTTTTAACTATTACAGAATAAGAGGATACAAGTAAAATCAGATAAAAAGGCCACGATTTAAACTTCATTTATTTAAGAATAAATAACAGTAATTTTGTTATTTTATTTTGAAGTTGTAAAAACAATTATTACAAGCCAGTATTCTATAATGGATAAAAATGGTATAAAAATTGAATCATAAAAATTGGAATCCAAAATTACATAAAAATTCAATAAAACCTTGGTCCATATGCAGTGCTTCTAAATGTACATTAAAACCACTTTCTGTTTATTTAAATAAAATACTTAAAGTAATTAAAGCACACTTCAAAAATAATATAGGGTAATCGAAATTATTTCTACAAAAGAATTTTTAGAACACACAAAAGGAATAAATTTTCAAAATACAAATACATACGATTTTAGTAAGCTTTATACAAATCTAGATTTAGTAGATATAAAAGAAGCGATAGTAAAATTAATTAATCTTATATTCGGAAAAGGATATACATATATATGTTATAATAACTATAACGCATATCTAACAAAAATTAAACCATAATTGAATTAATAGAATCCTTAAATATTTTGATAAATCAAAATTATTTAAATGTAGGGACATCTATACTTAGACAAGTAAAAGCTGTTCCAATTGGAGGTAATAGTAGCCCAAATATAGCTGACTTGTTTTTAAGCTTTATAGAATATGAATTTGTTCATAACTGCGTACAAACTAAATCTAAACAATATAAATATATGAAATATATGTTTCGATACATTGTTGATATATGTATTTAATTCTAATAATTTTTATTTAATTTTTGAACAAATTTATACAGAAAGCCTTATTCTTAACAAAACCAATATTAATGATAAAGAAGGTGTATATCTAGATATGAACATTAAATTAACATTAACTAAAACTACTATTAATTTATATCGTAAAGATGACATATTTATCTTTATCTTTATAGCCCAATTATAGCTGACTTATTTTTAAAGCTTTATAGAATATGAATTTGTTCATAACTGTTTAAAAAATAAATCTAAATTATATAAAGATATGAAACATCTGTTTCGATATATTAATGATATATGTGTATTTAAATCCAACAAATTTATCCAGGTAGCCTCATTCTTTAAAAATCCAATATTAATGATAAAGTATACATCTTGATATTTGCATTAAATTAACATAAATTAAAACTACTATTAATTTATATCGTAAAGACGACATATTTAAATTTACAAGAAACATATTTTTGCATGAGCATTCATGCATACCATATAATATAAAATATAATACATTAAATAATGAAATTTTAAGAATTTCAACAATTTGTAATGATATTGGTTTTCTTCAAAATCATTTAAATAATTTAATATATGCATATTTTAAACTAGGTTACTGTAAAAATACCATCAAACCGAAAATAGTAAAATATTTAAATCAACACAATAATATTAATAATAAATTTAAAACCATTAGCGAAAATTTTTATGGATAATAAATATACTTTGTATTAGAATAAGATACTATATAATCAAATTTAATCAGAGGAAATACATCCTAAAGCATGTATTCTGCTATGTTGGGTAGAGGAATTAGGGGCCGAAACCTGATAGCATAGCAGTTATTTTGATAACCTATAATCCTTATTATGGTGCAACGTCTATTATTTATTAGTCAACTCATAAAAATTGGCTTTTATTTTAAATTTCAATTTTTTATTTTAACTTGATTTAAATTATAAAAAATCTTATAACCATTATTTATTTTATTATTTAATTATTAAATTTTGATTAAGCACTATTATGTTTTATTTTATAATTATATTAAATACGTGGACTCAGTTAACTGATTTGATTTAACTAGATGTTTTGTTAGCACTGTAGTAATTGATAAATTTATATTTCATTTATTAAAAATAAAATGAGGTTTAGTGAATATTTTAATATTTCTCATAAAATTTAAAATTTGAATAATACCTCTTCGTATAGGTTTTCATTAAGAAATTAATTTTTGTTTTACTCATGTAAATTTGACCAAGTATGACGAAAGCCCAATCAACATTTACAATTTTTGTTTATCCCAATTTTTTCGGTATAATGAGTTAATTCTGACTAAAATATTAAAATCGATAAGCAATTCTAATTCGGGCCGAAATATAGAAATTTAATTAATTTCTAATCTCATCAAAAAATTTCGTACTGTATTGCTCAATAAAAAAGTTATGTTCGCGTTATACTCGCTCTTTTGTTCTAAGAGCGTTCTTTACGTAAAGTCGAAGTTTTTTCTCGGTTTGTTTCTAATTTTTTATTACTACTCAAAAATGCCTACTTAGCGACAGTTAAAGCAATAAAGCACTACATTTAGATAAGAAATATTATGTTAAAAGCGTTATTTTGGGGCATACGCCCACAGGGAGATGTCAGAGTTCGGTTTGCACCAAGTCCTACCGGACCAATGCACATTGGTGGTTTGAGAACTGCCTTGTTTAATTTCCTATTTGCGAAAAAATTTGGAGGATCCTTTATCCTGAGAATAGAAGATACTGATCAATCTAGATCTAATAGCCAAGCTGCCAAGAATATTATTGATACCTTAAATTGGACAGGTATAAAATATGACGAGGGGCCTTATTTTCAATCTCAACGTCTACAAATCTATCAACATTATTGCCAGCAACTAATCTCTGAAAACAAAGCATATCCATGTTTTTGTAGCATGGAAACTATTCTGGCTTCAAAAACAATAAATCAGCCAGGCGAACCATGGCAATACGATGGAACATGTTCAAGAATTCATCCCCAAGTTGTTGAAGACCGTTTAATGGCAGGGCATCGTCATTCAGTTAGGTTTAAAATGCAAAATGACGTTGTAAAATTTGATGATCTCGTATATGGACGCATTAATATTAATCCAGCAAAGGTTGAGGGTGACTTTGTAATACTAAAGTCGGATGGATGGCCAACATATCACTTGGCCTGTGTAGTTGATGATCATCTAATGGAAATAAGCCACGTTCTAAGAGGAGTTGAGTGGCAACCGTCAACTGCTAAACATATACAGCTCTACAATGCATTGGGATGGCCTCATCCGGTATTTTCCCACCTTCCTATCCTCATTAATAAAGACGGTAAAAAAATATCTAAGAGAGACATATGTAATGGATATGGTGAAGAATATTTGCTAACTAACATACGCAAACAAGGTATATACCCAGAAGTTATTTTGTCTCACTTGATGCACTACACTGGCAATACTATGTCGGAAATCAACAATGAGGACGATGGTAATTCCGGTGATACTAAATCGAAACTTATTTCAATACCGCAAATGATTGAATTATTCGATCCCCTTAATTTAAACAAATCGTATAAACACTTAAGTAATCTCGAGCTTTTAAATCTTAACCGAACGTTTATAGCACAAGCAAATAATAAAGTAGTTCATGACTTAAAGAAAGAAATCTACAGAAAGTGGAATGTAAATTCTTCGTTAGCTTTTTGTAAAAAGATTTTACAAACTTACAGAGGTAGGTCAAACAGTATTGCGGGTATTGCAAATGAATGCCAATATCTGTGGTATGCACCACAAAGAAGACATTTGTGTATCGAACAAATCCATATCGCATTAATAGAGAAATTTATAATGGAATTAAAAAGATGCAGAGATCCTTGCGAAGCGGCTAAAATTGCAAATCAGTCAATTAGTAAATCAACAACTAACAATAACTACGGAGATTTATTAAAATTGTTGCGGACTGTTACAACCGGTCTGGAAAGTGGCCCGCCACTCAGTGATATAATTGAAATTTTGGGATTTGAAGAATTTACAGATAGATTAACCAATATTATCTCGTAATATTTTGAGATATTTGTTTTGATTTATAAATTCCTTTAAGAATTTAAAAGCATGTGCAAAGTTCAATAAAATTATATCATAGCCTTAACTTGGTAGTATAAATAGCAACTTATATTATTAATTTTATTTGCTAAAACATAACATATAATTATATTTTATTCTTAATTATATTTTATTTTAAATATAAACTAATAAATATTTTACAATTGTTTTTATTGTAGCTCGTGTAAAAACATTACATTTGCGAAATACCCTCGTAAAGATCTGCCATTTTATTTAGCTGATGATAAGTAACTTACCATCTTTTCCCAACGACATCTCTCCTGTTGCATTCATCCGCCTAAACAAATCTTCCAAATCTAATCTTTCTTATCCCCTTCTGAAAATTATTTTCAGGCATCACTCTCACGCGTCCTATGTCCTCTCCTAACGATTTAAACTCATGTCCTCTTCAGCCACTCGCATTTCCATGATCTCATTCCTTTCTCAAATCGCTCAACCCTCTTATGCCCGCATCAAAGAACGCCGTCGCGAGGAAAACAGCGAAACATCTCTCTCCATCCGAAACATCGACGGATATTTTCAAATTGTCCACAGGCGCCCCAAAATTCGATGGCGCTTATCTCCCCTATGTGTCTTCTCCGCTAGCCACTTTCACGATCACACACGATTCCCGTATCGACATCCTCAATGCTAGATTTATTCTCCATAAATCCCATCTCATCCTCAACCTAGTCAACAAGCAATCCATCGATCCATTTCGCCTCACCGAATCCTGGCACTCCGATTCCGACGACATCTCCATTGTCCGTATGCTCTCTGTTGGTTGCTCACTAATCGAATCTGCCAGCCCCCAGCTCATCTCCTTCTAAATTCTCTAATCATGGCAGCATTGTCGCATTTATCCATCACCTCGCGTCTCTTCACAAGATCACTCCCTGTTACAGTCCTTGCTCTTTTGAATTGCTCCCTTGTCGTTCTTCTAGCCCGATCACTCTATATCTCGCCATTGCATACCGTCCTGGTTAATCTGCTTCTACCTCCATATTTTTTATGAACTCGCTGATCTCCTATCCCACTGTTCTTTGTCCTCCATCCTTTTACTCGTTATTGGCGACTTCAACATCCGCATTGTCCGCCCCTATTCCACTGATTCCATCCGAGTCATCAACATTCTATCCAACTACAACTTCAAACTCATATCCACTGCCCCCACACATTACCTTGGTGGGGCACTTGAAATAATTGCTGTTCCCGATCGTTTTGCTGCCTGCCCCTCATTGTTCATCTCCGATCCGAGTCTATCCAATCACTTTCTCGTCACCCTAGATCTCACTTCCAACCACTCCCCCGCTTCACTCACCTACCATCCAACGTCGCCCTTATAGAAATTTTGACCTCCCCATTCTCCGCTCTGCCTTACTCAAATCGTCTTTATCTTATCACACAATAACATCTTCCTCTCCTCACGATCCTGCTTTTCGTTTCGACTCTGAACTCACATCCACTCTTGATCTTATCTTGCCCTTTAAGCCTCACCATCACCATCGCTTGCACCGTGCCCATGGTTTGACATCCAATGCTACTCTCAAAGCGTCGACCCCGTCATGCTTTGAGAGTATATCATCGCTCTCTAAATTCGCTCGCTCACTACGTCTCTCCATGATTTCTATCTTGCTCTTCGCCGGAATCATCTTAACCTACTACGTACACAAATGCAACTCCGACAGCATAAAATGATCACTTCATTCAAATCTGTCTATCTTGCATACTTTTAACTCACGCCGTTCTCGCTCCTTTTCGTCTTGCAGCATAAATCATCATGATTATTCATCATTTCTCCAGACCAAAGTATCCACGTTGCTCTCTCACACCCCTGTTTCCATCCGATTTCACTCTATCCCGCCTTGCCTCATTATCCCGGAACTCTTTCATATTATCCCTGTCTCACCCGCCGAAGTATCATCTGCCCTTATATCCTTGCCCAACAAAACCTCATTTGACGATCCAATGCATACCCTTATACTTAAATTCATATACTCATCGATATCCTCTTTCCTCACCACCTTGTTTACCTCGCTCATCCGCAGTCGTATCTTCTCTTTACACTGGAAATCCGACATATTTCGTCCCCTCCTTAAGTAGCAATCGCTCGAGCCCCCACTTCCTTCTAACTTTCGCTTCATTTCACTCATCACTTCTCTTTCTAAGCTTCTAAAACACCTCATCTTAATACAGATTAACGTTTATCTATCTTCATCCAATCTGTACCCTTCTTTCCAATCCTCTTTCCGCTCTAATCAATCCACCAAAATCGCATACATGAAAGTTTACAACGACCTAATCATTTCTCGTGACAAGGCTCTATATAGTGTTCTCATCTACCTTAACCTATCTTCCACCTTCGACATTGTAGACCACTCTAGCCTCCTTTGGCGCCATAGTGGAGCGATTTACAGCAGTGTGAAATTAACAGCTTAAAAGCTAACAATGGTGTTAAGTTTCGTGAGCAATTTAGCTGCGGATTGTGCCGCATGTTGTTTGAATTTGTTACTATAAAGCATTGATCGGTTTGTAATGTACACACAAAAAAGCACTTAGTATTTCGCATTGTGTTTCGTTTCATTTAACATCACATCACATTTCCCGCATTCATTATGATTACGGCTTTTCTTCCTCCCCGTAGCATGGTTTGCCTCATATCTATCCGACCGTTCTTTTTACGTCTGTTCAAATACATCATTCTCCCAACCATCCCTATTTTTTGCGGGGTCCCACAAGGTTTAGTCCTAGGTCCCCTGTTTTTCTCTCTTCTACTTGGCTTTCTCTCTCTGTTTATCAAACCTTACTCCATTAACATCATGCAATGTGCCGATGACATAATTATCTACGCTAATGCACCCGCCAATCGCATACACGATATCGGCATTTCTGCCTCCAACTGTCTTTCTTCTATCTACAAACGTTTCTCCTATTTTCATTTTGTTCCAAGTCCCGAGAAATTCGTAGTAATGTAGATCCTCCCCCAGTCAACCTAACATATCTCCTCCCCATATATATGTTTTGCCTCATCATTCATCCCCCGAGTCCATAATCTCACTTTCTTAAGCTTCCATAATGATGATCACCTTTCCCTTAAACCCTTCCTCAGTGACAAGGTCTGTTCGTCTAACTTAATTATCCGTGACATACGCCGTATCCGCCACCTTATCAATTTCCGTTATTATGTCTCATTTTTCATAGCTTATCTTCCCTAAAATCGATTACTGCCTAACCTTTTCGCCAATTCTCAAAAATCCATAATCCTACCCCTACAACGCATCATCAACTTCGCCGTTCGAGTGCTCATACGCCTCCGTCGCTTCGACCAAACATCCACATATTTCTCCAAACTCGCCTGGACAACCATCGACATTTGCTTCCGACTCAAGCTTCTTTTCGTCACTGTTCGTCTCATCGCTGTCGGCTCCCTATCGTTCATCAACCTCCCTTTATTAGACGACACTCACCCCACCTCTCTATCGCTGTGTTCTCGTTATTCCCTATTACTCCACGTTCGCAATTACTCCAACAACCAGAATGTCGCTTATCATAAATACGTAAGACAGATAAAACAACATAAGAAAATACTTCGAAGCGAAAATTGTAAAAAACCTTCACTTATTTCATTACTTTTCCCTAAAATCGATTACTGACTCAGCCTTTTCGCCAATTCTCCAAAATCCAACATCCTACCACTATAACGCATAATTAACTCCGCCGTTCGAGTGCTCTTTCGTCTCCGTCGCTTTAAACACACATCCACATATCTTGCCCAACTCTCCTGGCCCACCATTCACATCTGCATACAACTCCGCCTTCTCCTCGTCACTGTTCGTCTCATCGCTGTCGGCTCCCTATCGTTCATCAACCTCCCTTTATTAGACGACACTCACCCCACCTCTCTATCGCTGTGTTCTCGTTATTCCCTATTACTCCACGTTCACAATTACTGCAACAACTAGGATCTCCGATCCTTCCTCGTCGCCGCATCTTCGCCTGGATCATCTCCCTCTCGACATCTGCCACGATCCCTTATTTATCACATTTAAATGCCTCCTCCGCTCCCACCTTCTCGACACATGACTTAGATTTTCTGTTGTGGCCATGTAAGCGTGAGCCTGTACGCATTTGCCACGTAAAAATAAATCCTTCTTCATAACAGTGATCTAAATATTGCTTGCCCAAATGCATATAGGTGCACTTTGCCACACTGACTGAGTTACCTAAAATTTTACTAAGATGAAAGCAAATGATGTCATTTAAATGCTAATAAAGAACATTTATTAAAAAACATTCATAAATTAGGAAAATGCTAATTGGAACACTAGATCATAATGAATCTGGAAAATGATGTTAGGAAATCCTTGTTATTAAATACTTTCAGCATATAGGCATAAAGGATATTTTGGAAAATATGAGTAAAATATTAGTTCCCTTATTTTATGAAATGTCTAGCTAGTAATTAATTAAGAAATTATTACTAATAAATTAGTAATAAATTAGTATTTATTATTACTGATCACTTATTATTAATTATTTATCAAAAATAAATCTGTATCGAAATATTAATAAATTAAAATAAAAAACAATAAATAATAAATTAATAAATGATAATAAATAAACAATTAATAAATCGAATATAAATCGAAATAAAGAAATATTAAGAAAGATTTGAATAATTATTACTGATTACTTTTTATTACTTCTTATCAAAATTTATCGAAAATAAAAATAATAAATTAAAAAAATATAATAAATAAACAATTAATAAGTCAAAAATAAATCGAAATGAAGAAATATTAAAATAAAGAAATATATTTTATTCAATTTTATAAATTTAAAGGAACGAACAAATTAGTTTTATATTTCAAAAATTACAATATTTCGATAGCTCTTGCAATCATCTTTAGATAAAATACAAATAGATTTTCAAACAAAAATTTGTGTTTAAAATAAAATAATATTAAAATATAATTATCATTTCAATAAATTGCACATTAAACCTAACCATTCCGAATTCATCGTCAGTTGGATGAAGTGGTTAGATAATGCCAAGTCTGCCTTTATGGTAATTATAAGATCATTTGCGATGTTTTTAATTATATGTGATATATAATTAAATATCATTTTAATAAATTTTATAATCGAATTTTAATATTTCAATACATATTTTAATTGAATATATAAATAGTTTCAAAAACCATCACCACATATTTTCAAAATTTATTATTTTTCGGAAATCAGTCAAGATTGTAAAACAAAAAATACGATTGAAAGCGGCTTTTGACTTTCTCAATAGCAAAACAAATCCGATTTATAACTCAATTTTTATGAATTGGCTATTAGATAATATACTATTTAGTAGTATTAAAAGTATAGGTCATCCGGAATAACTTCCATGTTATTTGGTTTCGGTCCCTGCTAAGTACACACATATCATCAATATATCTGAACATATTTTTTTGTATTTATATAGTTAAAATTTATTTTTATATATTAATATGAAGTGAAATTTACTTATCTTAATAGTTTCACTATTACTCAATCAAATTTTAATCATAAAACAACAAATTTAATAAGTAACAAATCAAATCAAGTACATACTTCAAATTATATAAAAAATCGCCTCTCGAGCGGTTCTCCTGTATTCGGCAGATTTCACCCAGTCTCCATTCAGGTAGAAGCCAATAAGGCACGATCATTACTTCGCATAAGCACCACAGAGGTGCGTTGAAACATGCTGGAAACTGATTTACTGTACATAAATTTACTATTAACTATTTAATGTTAATAGTTTCACTATTAGCATAAGTGGAATAATGATATTCCTTAACTTTTATGCAAATTAAAGTTTTTAACTTTAACTTTTTTCACATTTCTATATTTCTGTACGATATTAATTGGGAATATATTAATGTATAATGTGAAGTATGTCAGGATTACTCTATTCTGAATAAAAAATATATTTAGAACAGATATCCATCGCACCATGAAACAATAAATCAGATATGTTAAGTAAGTCTACGTGCTTAGTACTATACATAAATTTAAAAATTATGCGGGTTATAGCAAATTTGATGGTTGAAATGGATAAAGCCTTTACGTTATTTATAGTAAATTATAATTAAATACTGCTAAGCAGAAAATACAATTTTTTAATTAGATGTTACAAACAATTGGATAATAGGAAAACATTTAACTGAGGTAATATATAGGAACTGCTATTATATTAAGTTTCGTCTTTCATTTCTCGTCTATAGCAGCGGGTCATAGCAAATTCGATAGTTGAGAGTTGAGAAAGCCGAGACGTTGCTTATAATGAATTATAAGGATCTGTCTATTTTCCCATCGTAGAAAAATAAAGTAGATTAATAATAATGAAAATTTCTATAATACGAAATTTTATTATTATATCCAAGCACCTATGCTTGGGTATAATGACGAAATACTAGATACTTGGATACATTGAAGAATAAAAAATTATTACCTTATTTTACCTAATTTACCCACTATAACTCCCTTTTATTCACTTTACATCATTTAACCCAACTCTTTAGTCACGTTTATATGTAATCTAAAAATTACACATTATAACAACGAATTTCTGGATAGAAAATGTAAAATGTGTAAAGTAAATGAAAAAAAATGAGGGGTTAAAGAGGGTAAATGAAATTTAAGGTAGTAAAGGGGTTAAAGGGTGTAAAAGGATAAAAAGGAGTTAAAGTGGGTAAATTAGGTAAAATGGTTATAGGGTATTATTATATGACAAATAATATGGCATATACCGGAAAACAGTTTTCTAACGCAAAGCAATATGTAGTCTCTCTGGAGGGAACCTGATTCAATTATAATTAGATGCTGATAAATACCTGTTTAGTTAGATGTTTCAGGGTTTATTTCTTCATACAATTAAGAATATGAAATCCTCGAAACTTCTAATTAAAACACCATATTTTTAAATATAACAATCATGATTTTAAGTAATTCCCATGATTCCTTAAAATTCTCAATTTTTCAAAAGTATAATTAGATTCCATTTATAGATTGTAACGTATTTAAAAATTAAAGTTTTGATATTCAAAATGTCGAGTACTACAAATACTCTATTGTAATATTGTGAATCAGGTTGCAGAATGTTTATAAAAAATATTTGTAATCATATAAGCCCAACGCGAAAGAAAAACAAAAACAGTAATAGATACCGTTTCGTCATCACAATGACTCATCAGTGCCAGATTCTTTCGCGTCGGGCTTATATGATTACAAAAATTCACGCGAAATAGTATCATTTGAGATATAAAAAATATTATAGATGAATATTTATTTGATTGTTGCAATTTTTGCCGAATTAGTAAAATCGATAGTGTTCTGAAGTGTTCATATGGTAAAATATGCCACTGAGGTGTTCATATACATGATCACTTTAGCGGATGTTATGCCAATATGTCAATATTGATGATTTTACTACTTTAGCAAATGCTATTGGATGCAGAAAATAACCGTTTTTTAAGAATCGATTTTAATCAAACGCTTATGCATGCCTGAATATAAATTTGTATCCACTCTGTTTTGATTAAGCTTATGTTCTAAACAATATATTGCTCTAATCTATTATTCTAAAGACTAGTAAATTTGGTGATCATTATGCTAAACTTTTGTTATTTCTATGCAATTTTCCAATTTTAAACATACATTCGATAATGTTAATTTCGCTATTTAAAAATAATTTAACGAAATAATGAAATTATTATTAAATTCCAATGTTAAAAATCATGAAACTAAACGTTTTGAAATCTTCTAGCATTTGAACTTGCAGAATTGCTCGAATTAAAACAAAGAAGAGCTATTTTATAAAATATACAAAAATAGTGTAAAAAGTTCAGCCCATTTTCATCTAGTATGGAATACATAGATCTTAACAATCCACACGATGACCTTAGTCGGAATCACTGACGCTGCATTTGATCTTTTGATTCATGTGTTGACTGTATGAACCTTAACAAAATAATTGAAAGGAAAAAATAAAAAAATTCAAAAAATTGGAAAATTTAATTACTTTTATGTATCAAACTTTCTTTTATTTAATAGAAACCGCTAATCAGGAAAATTCATCGAATTTATTAAATTTTATCTTCGGAATACACAGTATTTAAGCTGTAACTAATAAATCAGTTCAAACGCTTTGATGTGTAAAATGCAAATATTTGTTCACACTGGTTAAAAGAAAATATTTGTTCACATATGTCTTAGATTTTAATACTTACAATTGCTCAAGTAAAAAGTTCCAATTGCTTAATCTGATTACAGTTGTTTCGAATAATACTTACAAGCTTAAACACACAAATATAGCGATACAAACAATAACCGTTGATATTGATCCATTGGTAAAATCTCATGGTCGACATCCTAAAAGCAGTGATGTCGCTACTTTTATAAATTCAACATTAAATAATTCAATGAATGACGCTTCTCAGATACGTTTATCTTGCGACTAATCAAATACTATTGATTATATTAAGCGGCAAGTGGGGTGTGATGGAATATGCTGCAATGTTTGGACAACTGTTTGCTATCCATCGGCTGATGAACATGTCTTTTCGGCTCGAAAATTTATATGTGGTTTTCGCTGTGCCTTACTTTATAAAAATGTTGACAGCGCATCATCGGTTCCGCCTACATGAAATATAGATAAATCAACGATGCACGGATCTCTACACATTGGAAAATTGCCTTGTATAATCAGCAAAGAAGATCCCGTGAGTGCTTGAATAAACATTGATTTGACTGAGGATGGTTTGACTTAATCTGAGTCAACCTTCATGAATTTTGATAATTTTGAAATTATTCCTTCTACAAATACTGTGGACATATGTTCCATCATCAGATAATACAAATATAATGTAATCAAAACTCGAAAATTGCCAAATACTGAAGAATCCATTAAGAGCAACGATGGTAATATGAATTATCGAGTTACTAATAGTGGAACAAAGACTTATAATCATCAAGTAATACATACTACTGAAGTAAGTACTTTCTCGGTTGGTGCATTTCCATATTAAAATAAAAGTGATAGACAACAAAACCTTAATAGAAATTATAATATTATTCTCAGCGGAATCCCGGAATCAACCGTGGAAAATTCCCGAGAACGATTAAATCACGATGTTGATAGATTACGTGACATTTTTTCTCAGCTTTTGCAAAAAGGTGATTAGGAGATTGCAAGTTGTTTGAACGTACGCAAGGTGTTTAGATTGGGAAATAAATTAACTGATAAGCCTCGACTATTGAAGGTCTAATGAGCTCTATTGATCATGCCAATATCTTATTTAAGCGTGAATATCGATTGAAGATAACCAATACACGTATTCTTCGCGATCTCGCATTAGAGGACCGTCGAAGCTTAGGTAAGCAAATAAAGAATTAAGAAGTCGTTTAGTTAGTGGTGGAGTTAACCTTTGTGTTCGAAATTTTCGGGTTGTGAAATGGCGGCCCACAGTTCGATGTCTTCCGACAAAGCATCTATGAATAAAACTAAGAAAGAATTTTTACAATGTGGTCAGATTGTGGATCTCCCGATAGTGTCTTCAAACTGTTGCAGTGCAGACATTTGTCCTCTTTTAGGATGTCTGGTTTCATTCGAAGGTATTTTTGAGGCGAAATAACAAGCAGTAAGCGTTAGTAATGTTTCACGGCATTTGTCAATAAACTATTCGGATTTGCGTAGTTTGATATCTCAGGTCGTGGAACTTAATCAACATATTCTGTCACATTCGAACGATTTTTCTGATAAGTAAATCCTGGTTACACATTCATATTACAGATCCCCTTATTAACATTCCAGATTATCAACTGCTGCAAGCTGATTGAATATCGGGTAAGCGTAAAGGTAAAGTTGCTGCGTACGTTCACAACAATTAAATTATATCAAATATATCATCTCAATGTGACGAGTATGGATAGTTTGAGATTTTGCGCTTTTATGTTAACTGTGAGTCCGACAGTATTAATATTTGCGTTCTATATCGGTCCTCATCAGTTCCGAAAAATTTCCGTTTTAAAGACACTGTTAAGCTCCGTGTGTATTAGCAAACATTTTATACTCGGTGATTTCAATCTACCAAAATCAAACTGGTCAGAATTTATCTTTACTGAAGGTAAAGAGAAGAGATGAAAAGGATTTATCCGAATTCCTAGTTGCTGAACTGCTTCTAATTCAGCATATATACAAACCTACATGTAGTTCATCAATGCCGGCATCCATTCTCGATTTAGCGTTCACCAAACGTATCACTGACATAGAAAGAGTTAGTTATCTGCCTATTGTCGGTAGCAGTAATCATTGAATCACTGACAAAGAAAGAGTTAGTTATCTACCACCTATCGGTAGCAGTGATCATTGTGTACTCGCTTTACAGGCTACTCCTAACATTCGTTTCTATAGTAATTGTGAGAAAGTATTTAAGCGACTTTTATGAAGGTCAAAACTGAAGAAATTTTAAATTTTAGTCAGCTTTATTCACTTCGCGTGATAGGTGAAGATAAGGATTCACATTTAAACAATTCAACAATTTAAGAAATTTATCTGTATGACTTTTACTGCTTTTTGTTTGCTAGTGGACTTGTAAGCGTGCAGCTGGCACGCATTTGCCACGTTAAATAAATTATTATTAAAATGTGCTACTTAATCAGATTTTGGATTATTTAATGAATATATCAGAAACATTCGCTCCAATACATGCAATTTCTTCACAATCGAAATTTCCTGCTTAGTTTGATAAAGATATGAAGCTTATGTTGTTCGCAGCAATCGAACTATTCCTCTCTAAATAGTTCTATTAATAAAGTTGAAATTGCTGATTAGGGATTTTCTCTTCCGTATGATTATTCAGTGTTAGCTGCTATTATTTAAAGATTAGGAGCTATTGCACAACGGTCAACAACTTCTAAAATATATTCCAGTGAAGTTGAAACGTACTTAAGAATTTTTAATCCCCATAGCTCAACAGGCCCGTATGAAATTTATCCGTTCTTTATAAAAACTCTGTCTTGATGTCTTGCTCCATTTCTTGCCAAGCTCTTCCAATGTAGTATTTCCAATTCCTCGGTTCCTAAATCGTGAAAGTCTGCAATTATTGTCCCAATTCCCAATAAATCGATACCCTCATCTTGTTTAGACTATAGACATATAAGCCTCAATAAGTTCAATATGTAAAGTTCTGAATATATTGATTGTCTATAGAATTTTGTATCATTTAGATGAACACATGATTATTACAAATTAACAGCACAGTTTTCGTTCCAAGTGGTCGTGTCTTACTAACATGTTCTAGAATTCCAGATTTCACTAAAAATTAACGTTATGAGTATATTATATCTCGTAACATTTATTTTGTAACATTTTTACATTCTGAACAATAATTGATCAGATAATATCCGGTTCAAAATTACTGATTACGTTGTTGGAAAGTGCATTCACTACAAAAATCAAGTCAAGGCTTATCAAATAGAGATCAGCCTTAGCAATAATACCAATATGTCGAGTAAAAACAATTTCATTCATGAGTAATACGTCGTGATCTCGACAAAGCAAAACTGATGAAAGTTGACTTATTTGAATACACATTGGAAAATAGTAGTAAATGTAGAAAAATGCAATAAGAAAATTAGTCTACTTACAATCATATTTAAATTGAATTATAATAGAACTTCTTGGAGTATTAAATTCTCTGATAAAATTGATTATATGCATTCATAGGTAAAAACTCGTTATATAAATGATTATGCCTGCACAATGATTTAAATTGCTAAGAGGAATTCAATGTAAGTCAATCATCTAACACGAAAATACAACGAGGTTTAAAAACATCTATATCTTTCATGGAGAAAATAGGTAAGTAAGAATAATATAAAAAGAAGCTAATAATATTAATAATCTGGAATTTAGATATTCTAATCACTTATATATTTTTGAGGAGAATATACAGTCTATATATTGTAGTCAGTCCACGATAGTCAGTTGTAATCACTTACATTTTTAGCCAAGAAGAGTCAGTATTTTAAGGAATGATCAACCTGCTTGCCTCTCGGATTAGGCCAAATAAAGACTACTTGCAGTAATAAATATTAAATAAAGATGTAAAATTGTAAAAAGTGTAAAAAACATATTATCTACAATTTTTATATAAATTTTAATTTATTTAATTTTTACATTAATAATTTATAATAATTTAAATAATTTATAATTATCTAATTAAATTTATTTAAACAACTTTGCCTCTCGGTTAGGTCATAAACAGACAACATCAAAAGTTGCAAAAAGTGAGCAATTCAAGTAGATATTGCAATAAACTTCCTCATTGATGTTCGTGAATTGAAGAATCTTAATTACTGTCAGGCTAATAGGTCAATTCTAAGGAGTGACAGTTTCGATAAATGAATAAACGTGAATCATGACACAATGACGTGAAACATTCGAAACAGTAATCACAGTGACACGTTGATAATCTCACGTGAGCCATTATGCATTTTACACAGAATTTTAAATGGTATTCTTGTATGGATACACACCATACAATAGGTATTTTCCTACCAAACAGATCCATCCAGTTAGTTTGCTTATAAATATAAATTAACTAGAACTCGTGGTTTAAAGCTCTATCATAGACCCCATAATTTGAAGGTTTATAAAAAATATTTCTGTAAATAGTTGATAATGATCCATTATTGATAAAGAAATATTGGAGCTGGATCAAAAATAGGAGAAATTTTTTATTTGATACTTCGCTAACCTCTGTTATCATCTTCAGAAAAATGTCTGAAGATGCTAATAGAGGTTAGCGAAATATCAAATAAAATTTCCCCCTTTTTTGATCCAGCTTCAATAAATTTTAGACAATTTTCGGTAAGTTTAATATTTTAGAGTTCTTTAATAAAGATTGAACATGGATATAACCCTGCTAAGAATCCAACGACTGTGTTAGAGGATTTTGGTGATACTCCTACAACTCATTTCAATTTGTTTAGATTAATCACTCTTTAGATTGACAGTGATCAATCGAAAGAGTTTCTTACCACGAGCAAGAATTAAGTCAGAGAAACTTTTGTTATAAGCCAACTCAGCAGAATGGTGAGATCGGAAAGCGGATTAAAAAGGAGAATATAGTTTGGACGAAGAGAGATAGATGTTAACCTGGTTCAACACAATACGTTCAAGAAGTTTAGAGACAGTTGGAAAGTTAGCGATAGGGCGATATGAGTTAGGCAACAAGGGATCAAGAGAATATCCTTTGATCAAGGAATCAGATCTAGAGGATTTTGGTAATACTCCGAATACTCGTTTCAAATATCGTACATGACAGTGATCAATCTGTTTGTCCAACTTGAAAGCTTTCGAGTGGGACAAACATATTGATCACTGTTAAGTCGTAAAGTAAGCAAGGGAGTAACACAATTTGATGATGAAGATCACCTTCAAATGATAATGCGCCAATTACCGAAGCTGCTCGTACTATTTTACGCACTTCTATTACAAAGGAGACATTAATGATAATCGAGACGTCACCAAGATTATAAATATTTTAGTTCGTAACTCTAGCTATTTACCGTCGATAAATTTCCAAAGATATAAATGTCTAAACATTTAACGATAACACAGTAAATAAAGATTCGTATTTATGATATAAAACCTTATTAAATTTAACATCACAAAGTTAAAAACTTAATCAAATGTTCATAAAGAAATTTTATATTAATATGTATGTTAACTTATTTAATGATTTTTAAAATATTGCATAGTTAGCAAAAGCACGAAAACAATTTATTAAAGGGAGATAAAGTTTTTATACAAGTTGGACTATCAAGCACAATTGAAAATGTTTTAAATTTAATTAATCGTAATTACTTTATAATATTTACTTTTTTGTTCCTTTATATTTTCAGGTAATTCCCTAATATGTAAAAAGTGATATCAAAAAAAGTGATTTCCAAAAAGTGAGCACCGAAAATTTTCAAATGCTCGAAAACAGTATTAAATTGATATTTTCGACAACTTCTAATTGAATACACTTATCTTCGGCTTTATAGCTTAAAATTGAAAAAGATATCAACTGTTTAATGAGAAACCTACTAATTTGATGTTAAATCAGGAAAAGCTGAACTTCGAAGTGCAGTTTTATTTTTAAAATATTCTAAACAAAACTTACTTTAAAAATAATTTTTTAATAAGCAAATTATTTTAATCATAAATCAATTGGTTTTTCTAAATTTATAGGCAATTTTCAATTATCGTATTTTGTATAAAACTAAAATATAACAAAATATTTAATATTAATTTAATATACATTTAATATCATGTCGCTTGTGCGAATGTAATGTATAAGTTTTGAATCTGACTTGCATATTAATATCAACACCTCAATAATTGTTTGCTATCCTTAAGTGATCACCCTCATGCTGAAAGTAAGATTAGTTATGTTCAGTGCGACTCTCATCATTGAATGTAACAATATAAAAATAATTAACAGAACCAACAAATAAAAATTCACACTTAATAGTAATCAATTAAAATTTAATGAAAATTTATTAAATTTATTTTAAAATTAATTATATTTTTAATAATACTTAATTTAAATAATAATTTAATTCACAATTTGGAGTAATCGATCAATTTATGTTTGAATAAACTGATGTAATGAGTAAATTCAAAAAGCATCCTTGAATATATACATCTGCTGGATATATTTTTTAATAAATTTTATCGTATACTTTAATCATTTGATCAAACTATTCTGAGGTCCGATACAAATAGTGTTTGTGGTTTATTTTTAAGTTTTTTTTTAAACTTGATTTAAATTTTAAAAAATCTAAAAACAATTATTAATTTTATTATTTAATTATTAAATTTTGATTTAGCATTATTATGTTTTGTTTATTTTATAATTATATTAAATACGTAGACTCAGTTAGCTGATTTGATTATACCTTTAATTATTTGAATTTTTTTATTTATATATTATATTTATTTATATTTTTTATTAAAATATTTAAATCTACAAAATATAATTAAAAATAAAGGTAAACTCTTAATAAGAAAATTCCTATGGATGGATAATAAATAATATACTTTGTATTAGAATAAGTTACTATATAATCAAATTTTTATTTTAAATAAATAAAATAAATAAATAAACGTCATAAAAATGACGTTTATTTTAAATTTTATTTTTTATTTTTATTTTTTAACTTGATTTAAATTATAGAAAATCTAAAAACAATTATTAATTTTATTATTTAATTATTAAATTTTGATTTAGCATTATTATGTTTTGTTTATTTTATAATTATATTAAATACGTAGACTCAGTTAGCTGATTTGATTATATGATTATTTATCAAATATGATTAGAGGTCCTCCTGATGAACTCTAATCCTTATCCGAATACATAAATTGTTATTTATTATTCAATTTATAAAAATTGACTTTTATTTTAAGTTTCAATTTTGCATTATAACTTAGTATAAATATAAATTGTATAAAATCTTTATAATTATTTATTACTTATTATTTATTATTTACCTTTATATTTGATTTAAAGAATAGTATAAAATACATAGACTCAGTTATCTGATTTGCTCTATTGACAAAATAGAGCAAATCAGAAAAATTTATTCTTTTACAATAAATTATTATGTTTTGTTTATTTTATAATTATATAACAATACGTAGACTCAGTTAGCTGATTTAATTGATTAATTTTTTTTAACTTAGAGTATAAAAAACTCTAATTTTAGAAATTAATGTTGCCTCTTAAAAACCACAGGGAGTAACGATGATGCAATAATTTAAATTTTAGTTAGTATTAATGAATAATAGACGTTATTAAAATATTAATTATATTGAAAAATGATTCTGTAAAAAATTTACCATAAGAGCTCGCTGAATAAAGCTCGCTGAAAACAGCTCGCTGAAAACAGCGCTCGCTGAATAAAGCAGCACGGCAGAGGTGCACAATGGACGCCAGTGAATTATACTGTAAATGGCGCATAATAAGTTATCAAATTATGCGTAATCGTCTATAAAAAGCATGTGAACCTTTTAACATTTTGGATCTTGTGCATGCTGTTTCCGTTTTAAAAGAGAAGCTAACCTTTCTTTGCTTAGTCATGATAATATACAGTACATATATCAAAGATCAGAGATCATTGAATGATGGTTTCATCGAATTTAAGGTCTGCGGCTAATACTAGGATAGTGTGTCATCGAACATTCGTATTACTGATGTTATTTAGAAGATCATTCCAGTCATTTAGTCCCGATGCATTTAGGAAGATGTGTCTTATATTTGGCCTATCATCGAATACGGCCTTCCAGTTAGCTTTTCACAAACATTAACAGAATCTAGCCAAATGGAACAAGTTTTGAGAGCGAGATCACACAAAATAGTAGGTTTCTCGTCATTGCATAGAGATAAAATTTAATCGTTAAATTTAAGGTCATTAAAATATCGTAGAACAATTATAGATCTTACGATGATTTATAACATAGTGGTGAATGGCTTTGGAGCAGAGATAATTATGAAGCTGTTTGCTTTGTCATACAACCATCGCACTAGGGAGCACTCTTTTAGGTTAATCAAACCACGAATTCGAAGAATTCTAATGCATCGCCGATTTGTAACTATAAGAGTAAATAATTGGGATGTGTTGCAGATGTTTAATAAGTATATACGAGATCTTCAGCAATTTAAAGCAGAAATCAATGAGGAATTGAACGATCTTCGTTTTTATTACGACTAATTTTTGTTTTTGTGATTATTTTTCTTATTGCTGTCAGTGTTATGAGATTATGCTCCGTTGCTGCTGTAAACATAATATATGCGCATTTACTGATGATTCCTTTATATGGGAATTTCAATTCAAAACCATGAATTAATAATCGCTTATGCTTAATTAATAACCATAGAATAATGACTTAATTAATAAACCATAAAATAATCGCTTAATTAATGTGGCGCGCCCAGCGCGCCACCCATGCCATATGCGCCACGTTAAAAAATAAATAAAAAGGGGGTAAAATTATATTTTTTTAATTCTAGAAAGATGAATCGTTTCTTCTTTTTTATCAATCTTAACTTTGACATAGTTATTTGACAAAACTTCAAGAACCTCGGCATTTGTATTGAAAAAAGAGGAGAGTTTAGCTTTTTTTGTCTTCTGATTATTATCGAAATCCAAGGCAATCAATACTCTATCACCGACATTTATGTCATATTTTGACTTATGTACAAGTGAATGCCTGTCCATTCTTTCTAAATATTTAGTGCAAATAGAAGAAACGGCATTTTCATTATCTAATGCATCTGATGAATTTTCATCAAGATCTTTTGCTTGGTTTTCAACTTTTGGTTCAATGGAAGCTATTTCTGTATCTTCGTCGCTGGCTGAAACAGTGCTGAACCCTGGAAGCTGGAGCCAAAGACGAAACAGGGATTTCTTTGTTGCTGAATGTTTTGCAATATTATAATTATAAACCGTTTTTTAGTTGTTTAAGCCATTCGTTTGAATTTGTTACAGTATGAACAGAATTTTCGATGGAATCATTTCTTTGGCTTTCCTCTTATTCAAAGATATATTTCTGCAAGTATCTTGTCAAGGTTTGATTAAACCTTTCAATCTGTCCTTGAGATTGTGGATGGCGGGGTCTTGAGTGTTTGTAGGTGATTTTAAAATCACTTACAAGTTTGTCTATTTCCTTGTTGAGAAACTCCTTTCCATTATCACACTGAAGAATTTGTAGAGGTCCTGTAAAAGTCGTAAAAAGTGTTTCTAGATTTTCTGCAACCTCCTTTCCCGTTTTAGTATACAAAGGATACAACCAAGCAAACTTAGAATAAACATCTATAACAGTAAGCATCCAAGCAAACCCATTATTGGAATGTTTATACTGTCCCATATCAACCAAATCAATTTGTAATCTTTCTAAAGGTCGTTTGGCTGTTATATGAACAGCCTTTTCTTTTGTCTTTAAAGGCTGTGATTGAGAACATGTCACACATTCCTCAACCACCTTTCTAAGAATAGTTCGAGGTATTCTAAAGAAAAGTTCATTACAGAGGTCTTCAAACCTATTCATTCCATAGTGCTTATCTTTATGAATCCTTTTTGCTTCGAGTACCATAATATCAGTTTGATCTTTATGGAATGCTCGCTTATGTAATCCTTCATGTTCATCCTTCAAGTAAATATAACCGTTTATAATGATAAAATTTTCGCTTTTCTTTTTCAACCGTTTTTTGATGTCTTTCGAAAGATACACTTGGCTCGTTTTTCCTTCTAAAAGTAATTTGATGTTCTTATACTCTTGTTCATTCGCAATTACTGATACCATAGGGGGATCTGTAAAAAAATTATATATTTATCAGATTATAATTTTATATAACATTTATTATTTTGTCATAGATGCTTAGTTTAATGGTCATGCTTTAAATCTCGAGTTTGACATTCACGGGTTCGATTCTTCAAGAGGAACATTTTTCTATGAAAAATTACTCACCCGGTTAAAATCATAAAAATCCATAGGGTGGCGCATCTGGCATGGGTGGCGCGCTGGGCGCGCCACAATTAATAAACCATAAATTTCAATTCAAAACCATGAATTAACGACTTATATATGATATCTAAGACTTAGCATGTGGTTATTGCTTATGCTAGTCAAAATAATACAGCTGTCTTTTTTGAATTTAAGTAAGCACGCAAATTTAACTATATTTCGGAGTAACTTATTAAATTTAGAATCGAATATCTATATCAATATTCCTTCCTTATCATAATTATAATGAAGTATTAATTATTTAACATCACAATTATTGACAATTATTTTCTTAAACGTCCGTAAAATAACTTCAAACTTATTAGCTATTTAAATAGACAATAAAATTTAAAAAATACGCTACCCGAATGACTAAATCGCTTTCCACACCTGTCACATGCGTATGGCTTTTCTCCCGTGTGTAAACGGCTGTGCTCTTTCAAATGATGTTTATGCTTAAACTTCTTTCTGCATGTTGGACATCCATATCTTCTTGAATATTCGGATCCACTGAATTCATTCGATAATTCATTATCAACTATATAAAGAGTATGCAAAGAGTAAATAGCAAAAATTAGTTTTAAAAGGTTACATTAAAGAATAAAATATTGATCAAAAATTACAATCTCCTAAATTGAGTAATAAATAATATAATCATGAATACCATTAGGTCTTTCTATTTGATTTTGGTAAAATATGAAAAATAATATAATCATTTCCAGTTTTACATTTGGAAAAATAAAGACAGTTCAGAGATATATTTATGTTTTATCACTACCTAGTGAGAACAGCGAAATGAGTTTATCAAAATCGAAATGGGGCAGAATGGAAATGGGTTCGAACTAATTTAGCGATTTAATATACTGTTGCTTTTCGCAAAAGTACACCAAACTTAATCAATGGCTATATTGGTAAGGACATATAGTTAAAATGTCCGGTGATTTCCTAAACGCAAAGATATTTTAAGATTGGCTGCAAATGAATCGACATTTTAGAATAGAAACACAAATAACACTTTCGATTTTCTAGCATATAACAATTTAAAGATATACATGAACCAAGATATTTTTCACAGCTTACATAAATAGTAGAAATGTATATCTTTTGGTATATCAAAAAAATCAGAAATTCTTTGATTTATTAATTATATATTTATATAAAATTATAAATATAATTATAATTATTTATATATTTATTTATTGATTATCTGAAGGCAATTTAAAATTTGATATCAGATTTCTACGTTTCGTCTTTTCATTTTCTGAAATGCTATCACGTCACATTATTCACTCATAATGTTAATTAAGTTAGACGACGCATTTGCAAAAAACATCAACTTGGGGGGAATAGCAATCCTTTAGTTTGTATACAGTATTTTTGCCAAACTTCAAAAATAAAATTATGGTTTCTACGATGGCTGTGCGAAACAGGTAGATTTGAAAACAAAATGTCCTCAACTTATTATTAGTCAAAAATGTATAAAAATAAACATTAAATATTATAAAAATACAAGAACTTATTTCCACAGGTGATATGCTGTTTTTATTTAATGTTGTATTTAAGAAAATAAACTTTAAATGTGTTTCGATTTAGAAAGCTACTTGATATTTAGCGCAGGGTTAAAGTCTTTATTAATCCATATAGCTTAATATCTTTAATATACCGTATTTTAACACAATGTTTTCATATCGGAAAATGATGTTGTACTAACACTAAGCACTTCCACTTAGCGAGATCAATTAAACCCCAATTTTCGGATTACGTAATATCTCTATATCACACAGTGAGCCAATCACATTTTCAACGCGTAAAATGTTTCCATATTTATAACTTGGCTTTCTGACTTTTATTATCTTCAATTTGTTGCTGTATTTCAGCAATACTTGAGAATAAAATTGTATTAAATTGTCAACATAAACAACCATTTTACTAAATATTCATAGAAGAATATCTTCTTTGTTACAAAGAAGAAAAAGTTATAAGTGTTCATTTAGTATAATTACAATATGGAATTCATTGGTTAGCTACTTTTTGTTATACTTAGTTTCTTCCTACCTCCATTAGTTGTATTTTTGAAGTTAAATAAATTGCTTAGCGTTAGTACAATATCATTTTCCGATGTGAAAACATTGTGACTTTAACATAAAGACTTTAACCCTGCGCTAAATATTTAGTAGCTTTCTAAATCGAAACATTTAAAGTTTATTTTCTTAAATACAATCTATAAAAATTTATTAAAGTCATTAAATAATATTTATTCAAATTTTTTGATATTTATTCCTAATAATAAACGATACATATTTTGGAGATTAATATAAGTTATATATTTGAATATAATTCTTTATTCGAATAGCTTCTGATATGATCCTCACAATGAAAATATTTTCACTCTTTAGTGTTTAACTTGCCAACAAAAGCTTCAAAACTAACGAAATATACGAACAGAAATAAGACAAGAATGAACTAAAATTCAAATGATATAAACGTAAATCTTATATATTTCTTTGTTAGTAATAAAATAATTATTCCTTCAAGTTATTGAAATCAATAGATTAAGCTAAGAATTTATTGTGAGTTAATATAAATAGATAAATAATAAAAAGAATAATCAATTATCTAAATGTTTTGATAACATCCCGTTTTGCTGTGAATAAAATGCTACCTTTAAGTAATACACTGTTTACATATTACCTGTAATATATCGCATATTTACCATCCTACTTAATTTGTCTCAAATTCTCTACAGTCAGATAAACTTTCGGCATTTTGGAATCTGTAGTATTTTTTAAATGTTAAAAAACAATAATTAATATTTTTCGTATTTTTGAAATAAAACAAAAATTATTTTCACTTAAAGCACGTTCTTAATTAAAAACTCTAAAAATTGCAAGCGAAAATTTAAATTTAGATAAAATAAATTTATTTAAATTTAAATAAATTTCGGGCAACTTGACAGCAAGGAAACCGGCTTACCAGCACATTTAGTAATTCCTCCATCGATCGTAGTGTTTAAATCAATTACTGGCTCATTTACCTGGAGATTGCATTGCTGCATTGAACGCGATTTATCCGTTTTATCAGTAATGACGGTACTGGACTCATCATCTACTTCAAGATCAGTGGAATCTTTCGAATTATGGGCATTATCTATGCTGTTGTCAGCTAAAGTTCAACAGTTAACTTAAATCGGAGTATTTTATATAATTATGTTTTGGTCTAAAGCATACCGGCATGTATTTAGGCGTTGAATTCTGACCTTTTTAAATTGTAATAATAGACGTTTCAAAATTAACATGATATTAAGATATATTATTAGTCAAGTATGTTATTTTAAGTTATAAATATTAAATATATTAAATATCAAATATTGAACAAAGAATAATTATCTTTCTAGGTGGAAAATATAAAAAGATGTTAAGTTGATATACCTGTGCAGCCATTGTTATCATTGAAATTTTGATGACTATTTTATTCTGTACGCTATTTTAATCCTATCTATAAGCCGACAGTAGTACGCTACATTTTAGTATTAATGGACCTTATCAGCTACTGATCCAGTACCCACGTTTCACGTTTCAGTCCATTTAATGTGGGCTGACGATCACTTGACTCGTCTGCTTTTATTGGCAATTAGATTTGATGAAAGACATACGCCTTACATTTTACAAATTCAATTGAAATCATTTCTGATTTCAAATTAAATAAGGGTTGGTAGAAGGTGCAACCTTTATTTTGAAAGCATACCTATATTTCCTAATTATTATCAAACTAGTCATCTATAGTTTGTTTCTAATTTTAAGTTGATATACCTGTGCAGTCATTTTTACCATTGACATTTGGATGATTTTTTTTATCCTGTACGCTACTTTAATCCTATTTATAAGCCATCAACAAACTCCGCCATGACGATCTTAAGCACGTGTTGACAAAGGATTAGTGTTGCCGATAAACTTAGTGACAAGCCAGCCGTAAAAACATCGCATCAACATTATGAAATACTGTTTCTCTTAACTTAATAGGCTCAATTAATAAATACCTACGTATATACATTCTGTCGTGGATATTAGACTTGTTGAAAATTCGGATATATGCAAAAATGTTTAGAATTATTAGATACAGATTACTAATCAAATACAGAAATATTGTTTACGAAATAAATGCTTCAATTTGGAAGTTTCGACAACGTCTAGAAATGGCATACAACAAAACTCTTGAATCTCACTTATACTGAACCAGTCGTAAATAAACCTGGTTGTTTGTTTTGTATTTTCAATATATTTTTTATTCGTTCTTATTAAACATACATTTCTTATATTTCGCTTTTGATTTGCTAACTTGTTTAATCCATATTCCCCCAATGATCTTAAAAATATCAGCTTATATATATGAAATTAAACTTTATATATTTTACATGAACTCATGTAATTTATTTGTTCAACTACAAGAATATTTATATTCTCAAGTGTCAATTTTAATTGTCAGTTAAAATTGAAAATCCAACTTTAATCTTAAATTTTACTTAAATCCAATGTGAATTTATCATAAAGGATTAGATGTTTTATATATAAAGTATATGATTCAAATTTCATAATTGAAAATCATGTGCTAATAAAGCCATGGTTCTAGACTTTACTAAATAATACGTTCATTTTTAAATTTGTATTTGCTGATTTATCACTGCTAATCATTTCCTATTAAAATCTAATCAGTAAATTATATCAAGTCCATCTTGAAGAATAATCATTAAAATTTAATAATACGCATTAAAGTCATTTTAGGGTGATTAAACTTTCAACGTCGTATGTTTACAGTAACGTCGAATAAAACCATAGAAAGGGTTTATCTTATCTATGTTTGCCTTATCTTAATCTTAATGGTATATCAAAATACCATTTTCATATAATTATGATACTATAATTTCTTAAATACAGTGAAAGGTCTTTTCTACTTACGAAGAGTATACTATTTCGTTGAACAAGAATCTAAAGTGCAAGCGTCAAATAAATATAGTAGTAATATAATAGTCATAATAAATATAAAGTTATAATTCGAATATACTAATATGTTATTATATGTTTATAATAACATATTATTTATTAATAATTTATTTTGTTTATAATTTAATTTAAGAAGTTTATTTTGATATTTATGTTACTGTTAAATAAATATACAACATAATATCAATATTTAGAATAACTGTCAAATTTAATACAATAATTTAAAAATAAACGGGTAATTATAAAATGTCTTAATAAAAATTTATATTGTTTAAGTTAAATATCAAATTTAATATCGTTGTATAAGGTTGAGTTAATAAAATGAGTTGTATAAGGTTGAGTTATTTAGTTTACTAAATAATACGTTCATTTTTAAATTTGTATTTGCTGATTTATCACTGCTAATCATTTCCTATTAAAATCTAATCAGTAAATTATATCAAGTCCATCTTGAAGAAATGAAAATTAATAATCAATAATCATTAAAATTTAATAATACGCATTAAAGTCATTTTAGGGTGATTAAACTTTCAACGTCGTATGTTTACAGTAACGTCGAATAAAACCATAGATCTATTCTGTGTAATAGCTATAATAGAAAATGTATACTTTCTAACTCAAACCAAATAATTGACTCGAAAAGCATGACGGAGTCGACGCTTTGAGAGTAGGCATTGGATGTCAAACCATGGGACACGGTGCAAGCGACGGTGTGGGTGATGCTTGAAGGGCAAGAGAAGATCGAGAATGGATGTGAGTTTAGAGTCAGTTTCTCCGCATTTTTATCCTGTGAGTTTCGACTCCACAACATCATAAATACAAAACTTACATAATTTGCAACTACAAGATTTCCAACTATTTATATTTTCAATTATTTATATTCGATTTACATTAACCAATTTGGTTAATGTATATAATTTGGTTAATTTGGTCAACCAATTTGGTTAATGTATAATGCGTATACTCATTTTTAATTTTAAAAGTGAAATATAATTTTTATTCGTGTATTTGTATTCACTTGATGGTTTCATTTTAGCTTACTTATCAAAATATTTTTTCCTTCGTTTCTTCCGTATTAATTCAATTAAAAATTTAATAGATTTTCTTCGTTTCTTCCGTATTAATTCAATTTAAAATTTAATAGATTTTCTTCGTTTCTTCCATATTAACTTAATTTAAATTTTTATAATGTTTTAATGGCTAGTCAGATAAGTTCCATTCTGAAGTTCCATCCCCTATTTGTAGTCGTAATTACGACGTATCGGCAATCATTAGAGTTGATTGCTTATAATTAATTTATCATCTCCCACAACAACATATAAAGTGTTCGTTGAACACTTTATATGTTTAATACTTTATTTGTACTTAATTTGTTCGCAATATTTGTTCGCAACTTAATTTGTTCAACATATAAAGTGTTCGTTAGGCGTTACATATTCTTGATGTAACTTAGGTTTCTTGTAAAATGTATGAAAACAATGACTATAATGGTGGCAAAAGTTAAATCGTCATTCATTAATAATAAAATTGTAACATTAAAATATATATGGCATTATCATAAGTCATTGCAATTATCACATTTCAGTACAGACTTTATTAACTCAACCTTATACAACGATATTAAATTTGATATTTAACTTAAACAATATAAATTTTTATTAAGACATTTTATAATTACCCGTTTATTTTTAAATTATTGTATTAAATTTGACAGTTATTCTAAATATTGATATTATGTTGTATATTTATTTAACAGTAACATAAATATCAAAATAAACGTTCTTAAATTAAATTATAAACAAAATAAATTATTAATAAATTATATGTTATTATAAACATATAATAACATATTAGTATATTCGAATTATAACTTTATATTTATTATGACTATTATATTACTACTATATTTATTTGACGCTTGCACTTTAGATTCTTGTTCAACGAAATAGTATACTCTTCGTAAGTAGAAAAGACCTTTCACTGTATTTAAGAAATTATAGTATCATAATTATATGAAAATGGTATTTTGATATACCATTAAGATTAAGATAAGGCAAACATTACACTACCAAACGGTAGTAAGTTAGTGATTTATATTAGTGATTTTAAGTAAAATAATGATTTATGCAATTAATTTATTTATAATGTATGTTGCTTTAATCTAATCTATAAGCCAACAGCAATACGCTACATTTTAGTATTAATAAGACATAACCAGCTACTGTCCAATACGTACGTTTCACGTTTTGGTCTTCTTAGTTATAAAGAAAATTTTTAAGAAATTTATGACTATTTAATTCTGCACGCTAAATGAATCCTATATATACGCCAACAGCAGTACGCTACATTTCAGTATTGTTGGACATTATCAGCTACTGATTAAATACCTCCGTTTCACGTTTCAGTCCTTTTAATGTTGGCTGACGATCACTCGACTCGTCTGTTTTATCGACAATTATAATTAATAAAAGACTTTCGTCTTACATTTTGCAAATTCAATTGAAATCACTTCTGATTTCAAATTAAATCAGAGTTGATAGGAGTTGGTGCAATCTTCAATTTTAAAACCTACCTATTTTAAAATAAATCATAATAAATCATTAATTCATAATATGATTCATCTATAGTTTGTTTCATAATTTTAAGATTTCCTAATTTCCTAATTAAATTGGGTGCACCTAGGTTTTTCGACAACGCGATCTTGTTGCTTTGACGTGTGCTGTAAGCACACGTCAAAGAGAGTGCATGCTCGATGTTTGAATGCCGTACATAGAGTTTGCAATCCATACGACTCCGCCATTCGGCCACACGGTGTAAAAAATAAGAATAAAAGTAATAAATTAAACAATAAAATAATTTGATCATTTCTTATTACAATGAACTCAGTAACTTTCAAAATTTCAAAGAATTCTGTATCTATATCGAGAATGATTATTAATTTTACGTGATCAATGGAAGAAATTATGGATAGCTTTTAAACTAGCAAGTTTCTTTACACACTGGAATTTTAAGCAGTGATAGTCCTGAAAATGTTTTAATAAAAAAATATATTAAATATTCGGTATTTTGGGTTAATTAAACAAAATATTATTGAATATATAAATCGGCAACGGATATTTTAATTTATTGGTAAAAATTATTATTTTATTCTTTTAATAATTATTCCAAATTATTAGTATTGAAAGAACAGCTACTGATCCAGTACCCACGTTTCACGTTTCGGTCCTTTTAATGTAGGTCGACGATTACTCGACTCCTCTGCTTTCGGTCCTTTTTAATGTTAACTGACGATCATTCGATTCGTCTGCTTTATTGACAATTAGATAGGATGAAATACAAATCATTTTAATTTTGCAAATTTAATTGAAATCATTTATTATTTCAAATTAAATTAGCGTTTAATTATATAATGGCAATGATGTGATATTAAAACAAACAACTTATACAATTGTATATATACTGAACTACTGCACATATATATAGCAAACATTATAAGAATAATAGGTGATAAAAAGCCACTACTATTTGCTAAGCTGTTTGGTGATAAGCATTTGACGAAGTAGCGGATGCTGCGTTGCTGATAGCAGTCGACGTTGTGCCTGACACTGCAGCTGCTTGCAAACCTCCATTATTATCAGCAAACGATTGAGGACTGGCACCACTGTCCAAGGACGCTGTTACAGGAACAAAAGACGACGAGTCGTCATCATTAGTACTACAATCCATGCGACAATCCTCATCCTCCTCATTAGCGGCATCAATGGAAGATATTAGTGAAGAAGTAGCGCGAGATGCAGTGCTATTTGAAACAACAACAGCAGCAATAGCATTAGAAGCGGCTGATATGTTGGCAGCAGCGATTGCTTGAACTCCTAAAGTAGTATAAGCTGCATATATTAATGAGCAAGCAGCTTGGAAAAACTTACGATCATCGTGATAGCCAGTATGCTGCACCGTTGTTGGCATCTGCTGAACTGATGAAGACTGTTGTTGATTGTTATCGTTAGCACGTTGGCTAGCTGTTGTCACTCTGCTATCACTCATGAGTAGACGCTGTGCCGCTAAAGCTCTCTGCTTAAGCTCAGCCGCCCGGATTTGCTCAAGTTGAAATTGTTGCCGCTCGTTAAGTAACTGTGCTCGTGCTGCCTCCAGCTATAGATAAAAGTATAAAAGTATAGAAATTTTTTAAAGTTGACATACAGCGTCAAATTCTTTATCGAGTATATCTTCAAGCTCTTCAAACTGTTTTAACTTAATGTCCACTTTCTTCATCTGAGCTTGTATCAACGAATTAGTTAAATCTGATAGCTGCTTGTCTTCGATAGCCTCCAGTTGCTGAATTATATCAACGTTTGCTTACAATCAAGTTTTACATTTTAACATAACTTTTGAACAAAAACTTAAAGTCATTATGTTCAACAGAACTTAGTTGTTAGAAAACAAAAGAATTCCTTAATGACTTAGATGATAAATTAATTAAAATTAGTAACATTTTCCTAATTCAATTAATGTAATAATTTACATTAAATCGAATAAATGTAATAATTTTGATTAATTATAACCATAAATGATCTTTATTTAATTCTCCTAATATTCTAATTTATTTTCTTTTAAAGTAAATTTCATTGAAACATGGAAATTAACAACGATATTTGATGCCTGGACGTTTCAAATAATCTAGCCCTATAATTATTCTTTATTTTTTATACGCATCGAATTGTTATCTCGTAGTATAATTCTATCTTACTGATTGTGGAAAATACAGATCGAGGAAATAACAATCTTTAAGTATACAAGAATACCAAGAATACAACAAGAATACCCTTGTTGCCAAGGGTATTCCAGTAATGCATATTATGACATATATTGGAATATACACTGAAGTGCCTTTACGGCGCTAATATCATTAGCAAATATTAATATCCTTTTAAACAAATTTGCTCTGAAGCGGACAAAACATTCCCACGTGAATATTTTGTAAATGCGTACGTGAATTTCGACTGATAAGCAAACTGATAAGATATAGTAACTAAAAATGTAAAACGTCAATTTAACACGATATAATCAAATTTTATCAGAGGAAATACGTCATTATTGGCCCCGCGTCGAGGAATAGGGGGTGGAAACCTGAAAACATAGCAGTTCATCCAGGTAACCTAATGATAAGGTAACCTAGGTCCTAATGACCTTTAATCCTTATTGTTATACATCGTATATTATTTAATAGTCAATTCATATTCATTGACTTTTATTTTAAACTTTAATTTGAAATTTTAACTTGATATAAATATAGACTGTAAAAATTTTTATTTAAAAATTGTTTGATAAAAGACAGTTGGAATAAAAAAGTTACAAAATTATCACATATTTATATATAATTTTTATATTAATTATATTTTAATGAAAAACGTCAATTTTTTAAGAGGTAATTTAAAGGTGAACTTATAAATCAGTGGTCGAAGTAAAAAACGGCAATTTTGTATTACATTTTTAGTTTTGTATTTTTTGCTGTCATACATAAAAGCTTACTTTAAATTACGCATTGAAGAAAAGCTAATTAAATTACTGTAATTAACGAAAATACGTTCGATTTCCTTTCGAAATTTTAATAAACGTCAACAGCTAATAAAAAATACAGAGTTTGCGATAGTTAGTGTTGTTAGTTAAGCAGAAGTTGAATTAGAAATTGTCATTTATCTTAAAATAATTAACTTAATTAATCAAGAAAATCAAATTTTTGCTTAAAACAAATTAAAATTAAAAATTCGAAATCTTAATATCAAAAATATATCTGATCAAAAAAACGCGAATCAGACTATTAAACAAATAAATACACAATACAACATACCCTTGCCTTAACCGCTGCTGATGCGAGAGCAGCACCAGCTGCGAGTTTAATTATCTTGCAATCTGCTTCCATCTTATCGGATGAAACCAAGTTTTTATCAGCTGAGTCGGTCTTTATTTGCTGCAACGGTTTACTGTCGATTTCTTCCATATCTGTTTCATCGTAAATATTTGAGCATTTGTCATCTCGAATGGCTGCAAATTCATCTAAAGCGGCTTTGGATGCTGCCGCAGCAACGCGGGGGTCAACAACTGATGCAAGAAATGCCACTGTAGACATGATAGGATTACCGTTGTGCGAAAACAATGTAGGATTATAATATAAAGAACCTAATTTACAAGGAACACAATTTATTTTCTTTAAAATAGAAAATAATCTAAAAGATTAACGAGAAAGCTATTTCATTTAACGGCTTTTTATGGACAATAAAAGGCGACATGTCATCAACATTGCGGCCATAAGCATATGTCATCAGCACAAAAGCCACGATTTACTCAATCAGCAACAAAGAGCTAGTCAATTCACGATTGAGAAAAAACGATAACGTTTAATTTCCTGGGCATCACAATAACATATGATCAAATAATAAATAATATAAAAATATCAACAAAGTCAACATAACCTCGTACAGTATAATCGGCTAAACGTAAGCAATACCATATTCAATCTGCTTGATATGTTTAGCTTAGACTGATGAATGTAGAACTAAATTAATCTGCAGTGGATTTTTTTAAATCCATTGCAGATTAAATATTTTTTAGAAATGTAATTCCTATCTATCAACATTCAATTGATAGATCGTTATACGTTATCTCGTAGTAGTTAAATCATAAATTTTGTAATTTTAACAAATAATGGCGTCATCATCAATATTAGAAATAACATGGAAAGTGTAAGACCAATTGTTAACTATTTCATATTTGCTGAACAAATAATTTAATATTTATTGAACTAATCAAAAAAATTATAAAAGATTTTTGAAATGTGTAAAGAACTAATCATTGTGATAAACTTGAAATGTTAAATTTTCAGGTACGATATTTATTATAAATAAATATCAAATGAAATATAAATGTTGACAGAGAAAAATATTTATAATTTTAAGATCTATCTAGATAATATTTAAATGACATTAAAGTTTGTTGTGTTAACAGAAACTTGAATATCTCGGCAAATTAAACGATCTTACTAATATGTTGAACGGCGTAAATTATCTGTAAGAGATTTTGTCAAATGCATTTATATTTCTTTTTTATTATTTAATCTACATTTATAAATGCAGAACTGAATTAATCTGCAATGGATTTTTTCAAATCAATTGCAAACTTATATAAAATTTAATATTTTTATTATAAATAAATTATAAATGTAGATTTACGGTTTTCCAAACACTTAATCGTTTTCATAAATTTATTCAGTAAAATTTGCAAACAAATAGGTTATTTACGATCAATCTATTTACAGACAGCAATGAATATTACAGAAATCAACTGCTATTAGCTCTAAGCTTCCACATTAATAAAGATGGTAACTAAAAGCTAATTTATGATTAATTAATATTAATTATTATTATATTTTTTAAGATATTTCAAAATATTATTTACAAATTGGTAGTTACCCTCAAATGATTCTTATAAATGTCAGAGTATAATAGTTTTGTACCTATCTTCGTTATAGTCCTTATTACTCAGTTGTGATTGAAACTTTTGTAATTTCTCTTCCTTAACGTCATCGATTTTGCAATAGATAATCACAACTGATTATCTATTGCAAATCACAACTGATTATCTATTGCAAATCACAACTGATTATCGATTGCAAATCACAACTGATTATCTATTGCAAATCACAACTGATTATCTATTGCAAATCACAACTGATTATCTATTGCAAATCACAACTGATTATCGATTGCAAATCACAACTGATTATCTATTGCAAATCACAACTGATTATCTATTGCAAATCACAACTGATTATCTATTGCAAATCACAACTGATTATCGATTGCAAATCACAACTGATTATCTATTGCAAATCACAACTGATTATCTATTGCAAATCACAACTGATTATCTATTGCAAATCACAACTGATTATCTATTGCAAATCACAACTGATTATCTATTGCAAATCACAACTGATTATCTATTGCAAATCACAACTGATTATCTATTGCAAATCACAACTGATTATCTATTGCAAATCACAACTGATTATCTATTGCAAATCACAACTGATTATCTATTGCAAATCACAACTGATTATCTATTGCAAATCACAACTGATTATCTATTGCAAATCACAACTGATTATCTATTGCAAATCACAACTGATTATCTATTGCAAATCACAACTGATTATCTATTGCAAATCACAACTGATTATCTATTGCAAATCACAACTGATTATCTATTGCAAATCACAACTGATTATCTATTGCAAATCACAACTGATTATCTATTGCAAATCACAACTGATTATCTATTGCAAATCACAACTGATTATCTATTGCAAATCACAACTGATTATCTATTGCAAATCACAACTGATTATCTATTGCAAATCACAACTGATTATCTATTGCAAATCACAACTGATTATCTATTGCAAATCACAACTGATTATCTATTGCAAATCACAACTGATTATCGATTGCAAATCACAACTGATTATCTATTGCAAATCACAACTGATTATCTATTGCAAATCACAACTGATTATCTATTGCAAATCACAACTGATTATCTATTGCAAATCACAACTGATTATCTATTGCAAATCACAACTGATTATCTATTGCAAATCACAACTGATTATCTATTGCAAATCACAACTGATTATCTATTGCAAATCACAACTGATTATCTATTGCAAATCACAACTGATTATCTATTGCAAATCACAACTGATTATCTATTGCAAATCACAACTGATTATCTATTGCAAATCACAACTGATTATCTATTGCAAATCACAACTGATTATCTATTGCAAATCACAACTGATTATCTATTGCAAATCACAACTGATTATCTATTGCAAATCACAACTGATTATCTATTGCAAATCACAACTGATTATCTATTGCAAATCACAACTGATTATCTATTGCAAATCACAACTGATTATCTATTGCAAATCACAACTGATTATCTATTGCAAATCACAACTGATTATCGATTGCAAATCACAACTGATTATCTATTGCAAATCACAACTGATTATCCTATTGCAAATCACAACTGATTATCGATTGCAAATCACAACTGATTATCTATTGCAAATCACAACTGATTATCTCTGTTGTGACTGATTATTTATCTCTGTTAACAACTGATTATTTATTGTTTCTTCTAAATAGTGAATTGAATAGCTCTTTGTTGCTGATTATTATTAATTAGTATTACATATAATAACAACGTTATATTACAACGACTAAAACTACTTTACCGCTATTGTCTTCAATATATGGATCTTCGATTGGGAGTTGCAGAAACTTTAGAATACACTCGTCTTGGTTACGACTACCGACATATGAAGAAACTTTATTCCAATCGTCTTTATACATTTCTAATGCTTCAAGCAAGAGTAACGTTTCCTCATTAGTCCAATCCTTTGAACGAACCTTTAATTCCTAAAAATTATTCTCAAAATATTCACTCAAAAATTTTTGATATACACATACGTATTTAGATTTGGGATGATTCTGCTCTTCCTCCTTGCTGTTGTTACTAATATCAGTGAATTGAAGAAATGGAGTAGAATCCTAAATAATTTATAATAAATATTTTTAAACTGAAAAACTTAAATATAAGCATTTTAGTTTATAGTTTAAGTTTTAAAAAACTGTAAACTTTCAGTTTAAACTTAAAACTTTCAGGTTTCTTCAAACTGAAAGTTTAAATATAAGCACCATATTTATAGTGCATTAAAAGTTTATCAAAGCCGAGATTTAATGTTGGTTATACATCAGTATTGTAAAGCTGCTCATACATCATAAGAAACTTTTAGCTTGTAAAAGTTATAAAACTCGTGTTGTAAAAAATTATATTTTATTTTACTACGAAATAATCTAATAACATTTTGGTTATAACATTCATATAACCAAAAATGTCAATAAAAATTTGGGTAAAACATAATCTCTAAAAAGGTATTTTAAAAATACATATATTTTGTCAATTAATTCTAAATTTGTGATTTTGTTACAAATTACAAATTTAATTGTATCGCTAGTTCCTTATTTTTATATTTTGCAAACGTCACCAGAAAAGCAAAACAGAAATGCAGAGGGACATTAAGGATGCGATTAAACATTTTTTAAGACTCTGAGACTTTTATTTGGTAACATCATGTACAACTCAAAATTTAACTAAAATATTTTATTTATTAATTATATGCGTTACTACTAATTCTGTTCTTTACTTGACAAATTTAAGTAATGAACAGAATTACATGAATTAAGAACATAATAAATATGAACTAAGAACCGAATTTCATTATATGTGGACTTACAAATGTAATAAATTTCAACATCGTGGATACATTATACTACAAGCTTATTGCTCCTATCAGATGTGCCTAGGACGATATCTAATTTTCAGTAGATATTCTGGTGTCAAGCATACCTTTTTCATCTTATATAAATCATGCTGATAGTCAACTAATTTGAATCCTATCCGCTGCGTTTTGAACTGCCGCAAACCGGTTATACGATAGCCTTCATTATTTATTATAATATATTGTTAATCAAAATCAAATTAATTATTATTTTAAATATAAACTATATTATCCCTTAAATAAGTCCATTAATTTTATCAGTTAAATGATAAGAGTCATTAAATGATATATACATTTTAAATGTTGAAGTAAGATCAGCAAAACAAGCTAATTTTTATATTTCGCTAGCTGGAACAATTCATATTTTTTGTTATTCACAAGCAAAATATAAAAATAAATTGTTTAGTTCATCCACTCTAAAATTCCATCAATTCATAATATGGATCAAAATTAGTTATTTTTTATTGATAGGTACAGCTACTAATTTATTATATATTGGTTATTTATTAATGTAAAGAAAAAGTTGTACATTTCACTTGTAATCGATAAAATTTGAAAATTTAAAATTCGATTTAAAAATAACAAATGTATAATTGTCTAGCTTTGAATTCAGTAAAATGTAAGGAAACAATTTAATGGTTGATACTTTATTAAATTAAAAGTATAAAATTGATATTTGTAATAATAATTTAATAAATAAATTTCGATATTTCGGACTATCATCTGGAATTCAATGAAAATCAGCTGGACAATCAATATTTTTATGTTAGCAAAATCAAAAAATGTGTATTCAAATGTTTCAAACACAAATGTGTTCATCATCAAAAGCGTTCGATACTTGTTATTTGAAGCGTTTATGTCATTTGATTCACCGTGTAAAACAAAAAGATGAAAATTAACTTAAAGAAAAATATGGCAAACTTCAAAGTCAATTAAAATAATTTCATCGGTTTATCTCCTAAACAAATTATACAGAAGCCGCTGCCAAACCGTTTACAATTTGATCGTAGTCGCTGATTTAGGAATAAAGCATCTACAGCTACTGTACAACTATAATTGTCATAACAAGAAGCCACAAAAACCCTTAATTATTAGTGTAGATGAAGCTTTGTCAAAGCGTTTAAGTGATTAAACCAATTAACAATTTTGTAACCTTTAATCAGAATTGGATAAAAAATTAATTGACTTAATTGCTTCAAAATTACATTTAAAATAAACTTGAGATTTATTTTGTCATTTCACTTGAAAAAGGAGTAGGTATGAATTTATTACTCATTTATCGGGTAGATAACAAAGGCAGCTTATTAATAACACAACATATCTAAAATATATTATTTAATTTCAATGTATGTGTGCAAATGTTTAACCGCCCGTGTGCTAATTGTGACTTAACAAAAGTATATAAACCATTGTCCATCTAATTGTTTTGAATGTTACCAAAGCAATTTCATCGTCAAAATAGCTCGAAATTTAAGAAATTTCGATTAATTCCTAATTATGGTAAAATTACCGAAATTATTATTAAATATTTATTATTTTGTAGACTTGGAATTTATTATTTTGTAGGCTTAAATTTGAACTGGCAGCTAAAACTTCCAATAACTGGCCATATTACATAAAATTTTTGTTCTCTGTAATAAGCGTCGACGTCACAGATAATATGACATATTATATTTCTTTCGTAGTTGCTAGTATAAATAGTAGTATTTTTTGTTTTTACGCTTGCCTGAAAAGGACCTGTGTGTTGAAAGAAAACTTTTTTCATATAATGTCTATAAAACCATCATTCACTAATATTTATTATTTTAGATAATAACATATTTATCAAATATTTAGATATTTAATATTGTTTTGTTTTGATCAACTGTGTGCAATCGCATTATCATCTAAATATTAGTTAGCATTAAAATTAGTTACGCTGTAATTTTTAACTGATAAATGATGTTAAATTATTAAAACGATTGACTACATAAAAGTTTATCAATACATTTAATCAATAAATCATTCAAAAATTACAAAAGATAAATTAAACAAAATAAAACAAATTATATTTTTTGTAATAAATTAGTTTTATCATTTGAAAATTTATTAACATATTATTTTGACTTAATTGCATATGTGAGCTGAAATTTTTCTGGTTGCGGCACGACATCATCTTCACATGTATTGTTCCTATTCTTGATACAGCAGGACGAAACTAATCAGCCTATATAGGTCTCAGAAATGTATATCTACACCCGTGAAGAAGGCCGCCTAGTGGATGTAACGTTGAATCGCGATACATACGTCCTAAGTTCGAATCCGATCAGCACAATTGTACGGAGTAAGCAGATAGTAAGCAGATAATAAGGGTCAAAACGTTAAATGTAGATCTGGACCATCAGCTGATGAGACCCACCCAGACTGATTAGTAGCGTCCTGCTGTATCAAGAAAAGGAACAAAACATATGAAGATAATGTCGTGCCACAATCAGAAAAATTTCAACTCGCATGTGTAATCAAGTACAATTAAAAAACATTCATTGCAAGTGACAGCATGAAAAACAGTGATCCGGCTTGCGGATCACACACATCGGGTAGGTTTCTAATATATCGTTAGAATACGATCCCTTACCAAAAGTAATATACAGAAATGTATATTTACACAACTGGAGCAGCCAGCCAAGTAGATGTAGCGTTGAGTCAAGATACAGACGTCCTGAGTTCAAATTCGATCAGCACTAGTGTACGGAGAAAGCAGATAATAAGGGTCAAAACGTTAAATGTACGTATGGGTCGGCAGCTGATGAGAACCACCCAGACTGATTAGTAGCGTCCTGCTGTATCAATAATAGAAACAAAACCTATGAGGATAATATTGTGCTACAATCAGAAGAAATATATTATAATGTATCATATTATGATTATATTATAATATTATTATATAATCATAATATAAAATAACAATATTTAATGTAAAAAATAACATAATTTTAATAATTTTATACGATTGATATAATATTATACGATTGATCTATTAAGTGGACAATAACTGAATATCAAGGTGATAACTAAAACTAAAATTTAATATACATAAAGTGTTTAAAATAAATTAGAATATTATAAAAACATCATACTTACATCGCTAGACTTTGGATGGCAAATTGGTGAAATACCAGATGGGGTATCTGCGATGACAGTGAAATGTGAAGAACACAGTGGACCTACAGGTGATGGTTTTGATTCACAATCGATTTGATAGTTTATTAATCCCCATTGTTCCAAAAATGAATGAACTCTAAGCAATTAAATCAAATAATTGAAGTGAAGAGTACGCTGGTATTTTAAATAATGTACGAAGTTTTAAATACTATCTAATTTGCAGTTTCTTTATAATTTTAACTAAACTACAATAAAGACAGTTAAGATAATTTCTTGATTATTTGTGTTTGTGATTTTATAGTCAAATTAAATTTTATCTTCAATTCGAAGTTATTAATAATATTTATAATAATATTTAATATAATATAATATATTATAATATTATTATTTAATATTAATATTAACATTAAATATATTATTTTATAATATAATATAATATTTAATAATATTTATATTTACAAACTACTGGTAACGGTGCAAATACGAAAGAATTAACTTTACATTTTAGTATTAAACTAAAACAGGAATGTTAAAATCTGCTTGCTTTTTACATACTTCATCGGGAAGCTTAACGCGGAATGCGTTTATCGTAGGCGCCTTGCACCCAATGAGGCGTTTAGACTTAACTATGTCTACTCATCACTACATGATGGTATCATTAGTATGGCCCCGTAGCTACACAACTTCGACGGTAATAGATCCTTAGTAAACCTCTGACAGAATATCGCTATGCTCCAGTGAAGCCAAAGTGGTATTTATAAACCCACTGCTTAGCAAACTGTGCACCAGATGTAAGGCTGGTCAACAGGTGAAGAAGCGTGTGCTTAACTGATTTATGCCAGAGGTTTTCTAAAGATCCAGTATTGTAGAAGTTGTGTAGCTACAAGGCCACACTAATAAGACCATCCTGGAGCGATGAGTAGACTAAGGTTGGGGGCTAGGCTTATGTGGTAGGCGCATTCCGGGTTAAGCTTCCCGACGAAGTTTGTAAAAAGCATGCAGGTTTAAATTATTCTGTTCGTGTTTAATACTAAAATAGTAAAGTTAATTTTTAATATTTATATAATAATTATAAATAATATAAAAAAATTATAATTAAAATTATAATTTTATATTTTTCCATACGAATTTTTGTTGTTATTGTGTTAACTATTTGTATTAGCCTAATATTCTTTATTATTAAATGCCTTCTTCACGACTCTTACTTCATTAAATTGTTTTTAAAACCAGGATGCCTAAGACCGCCCATAATATTGATATATCTTTCAAAGATGTATATAAGATATATGAGAAAAAATCACTAAAAATGCAAGAATATATGCAAGAATTGAGAGCAGAGGTTGCTGCAAATTTGTGACAAAATCTTATATTCGATTTTGGAAAATATCAGCTTATACAATTAATTTTTAATGAACAAGACAACAAGGATATTTAAAATTATGATAATAGTTCTACGACTTTAAATTACCTTAAAACTGCACATACGTCTCCAGCTAGACTTCGTCGACATGCAGTAACAGTTAGATATTCTGAAGGACATAGTCTATAGCTATCGACCATAAAGTTCCGGTATGATAAATATATTTCTGCTGATTTAGTTTTTGAATTATTTGTGAAAAACTCGGGAAGAGCACGCTGTTCTATCGCGTGGATGCTATTGTAATCAAACCAGGCAGCAAAACTAGGTACGACAATGTGATGGGTTTGCTGAATGATTTCTTGACTATCGCTCACGTCTTTTAATTGACCAACCTTTAAATATAAATTAAAATCTAAATTTTAAAAGACAAACTAATATATAAATTCCATTATTTAAAACATTTCAGTATAGAGCGATTGGTTTCGGTGACGGTATGCCCTTGATGGTCAAACGTCAATCAAAAATCGATTAAAATTATCTTGGAATGAAGAATGAAGTAATCGATACCAAGTTATCTAGTGACTTAATGTCGATGTAAATTAATTATAATTTTTATTTTGATACAAACAATAAAATAAATTTATTTTAGAAACTTATCAGAATCAATAAAATTTTAGATTTTGAAAAACACACCTTTGATACATAAGAGAAATTAGGTGAATCGAAAGGTAAATTTAAATACGCAAAATCGATTGCTTATCAAACATATCAACATTGCTAAATGAACAAAATATGTTTTGATAGTTTAATGCTTGTAATAAACACTTTGACAGATGAGTTAACACAATTGAAGTTTATAATTAATAAACCCCGTTTGTTCTAAAAATATGAGCTAAAACCCTAATATAAAAGGTTTTTTAATATTAGGTTTTTTATATTAAACCCTTATAAAAAACCTTATATTTTTAAACTAAATTAATTATATTTTTTAAGTAAAAATGCTCCTTTCTTTTGCTTTGATATTCAATATTAATATTGACATTAATACTGTTCTTCATATATTTAGGGGCCTAGATGGGGTACAAAAGCGCGTCACAGGTTGCGGATCCGGGATTATTTTTGACATATCGAGAAAAGCTGTGAATAAGCAGTAAACAACACTGACGAATAAGCAGTTGCGGGCAATCAGCAGCGAATTCGGCGCTATAATGGGAAAATGGGTTGTATTCTATTTTTTGTAAAATGCCCTGACGCACTGGGAGTTGGACTTCGCGAGATGACGAGACAGTTTTATCATCAAATAAGAACTAGCCAATAGCTCGTATTAGTTATAGATTTCATCGAATTTCATAGCCAATTGAGCTCAGCGAACTCTTGCGGTATTGCAGCCTCACACAACACATGGCATAGCAGAAACATTGATTAACTGTACACTACGCAACCAACTCGATACCGTCACAATCATCGAAAATTTTCCTCGTCACAACTACTCTTCATTCAAAAAGCGCTCAAATAGGTACTCTAAATCTAGCACCGCTTATTGTGAACAATAGTACCATTAGTGACGCTGACAATTTATATTAGGCCCTCGACAGTTCTCTGTCCATTATTGAATCGAATGATATGCTTACACTAGTGGGTGACTTTAATGGCTAACTAAGTAGCTACAGAAACAACCCAACGGCAACAAGTGATCAATTTACATTAGGATGTTCCTGCGCAAAAATTGATAAGCTCGTTTGTCTAGCAGAATTACACAATATGGTAGTTGCGAATACAATGTTAAGACATAAAGTAAGACATTTCGAAACGTGAACTCACCCAATGGCAAGAACCGTAACCAAATCGATCACATGTTGATCCGTAGACGGTGGCGCACATATATAACAAACAACCGATCATACTGGCATCCTGGTGTGTAATGGTACGTATTGCCAAATTGCGATTCCAAGCAGATCGGAAAGTCAAATGCTTGCGCTTCATGATGAACATACGGTGATAAGCGCCCCCTACGAGAGCCCAATTTGACGAAGCTGTTAATACCAACTTATTTTCCGGAAAGATATCGGAAGCATCCACTTATATGGGTTGAAACATTATTCGTAAATCTTCCATTTCTGCTGCCAATGACATTCTTCCAGTTTTAAAAAATCAATCTAACTAGCGAATATATCTAGAATCAATTCATTTATCTGTAGCAAGAAAGCTATAGGTAAGAAAGATCGAAACGAGGTAAATCGCAGCACTTAACTCCTGAAACATTATCTTAGAATTGATCGTGAAAGATACTGGAATGGAATAGCCTATAAGGCCGAGTCTGAATTGTCATCCTGTTATGCTAGACTTCGTTTCAGTGTATTAAAAAATTACGGTCATCTGGTATGTGATTAGGGCTAAATGACAACTGCTCGTCTAACGATTTGGTCTGGCTATTTCAGAGATCTATACAGTAACTCATGACGTCAACAATTTATAGTAATAAAGCTCAATATAGCTCAAACTGCTCCACTTAATATTAATATAACATAAGAAATGCATAAGTGTATTGTGCAACTTCGAAATAGGAAAGAAGCTGGTCCAGATTGGATATCAGCTGAGATGCACAAATTGGTTTACCTCTGCAACAATCTAATCCATATTTAATAAGGAAGATGTTTAGTCTTATACGAATAAACCACCCATTTCGATACTCTGTGTGCTATACAAATTGATAGACATTGTAATTTTAAACGTATAAGAATCATACGAGAACGTAATCGTGGATGTACCAACCAGGTTTCTGAAAAATCGAAGTTGATAATGTATTTACACTGCGGTCTATATTAGAATCTCAGTATGAATTTGTGAGCCAACAATCATGGCCTTCTTGCACTTCTAACGGCTTTTGACAATGTAGCAAACGCATGTGGCCTCTTCGACAAGTTCGACTACTTAACAAAATCTGCAACATAGTACAAGCCTTATACAGGCACACTATCTGAAAAGTTCAAGGATGTGAATGCTTTACTGAGCAGATTGAGGTACTGACGGATGTAAGACAAGGCAGTGTACTTGGCCCATTATTATCCACACTATTATTGACAGCATTCTACATTCAGCTCTCACTGACCCTCATGATGGTATTTCGTTAAGCTGGTACAATCAAATTATATGCGATTTAAGCAATGCAACAACATAGTTCTGTTAGGTGAAACCTCAACCGACATAAGACGGATAATCCTTCAAATTTATTCATTTGCTTCACATTTTAGGATTTTCTTGAATACGGCGAAATGTATAATAATAAGAACCGGTTGTTATGAGGTATATATTACTATTGACAGCAACCTAATCGAAAACACCAAAACTTTCATATGCTTAGGTTGTATCACATGCAATAGATACCTTTAAGATTACATCAACGTTAAGTTTCAAAAAGCGTGTAGAGCCTTAGCAGGACTCGACAAACTGCGAAAAAGTAGAGACGTGTGGCTCAATAAAAAGGCTAGTGTATACACTTCATTGATACGGCACATAGTATTATATGGAAGTGATTATTAGCCCCGATAAAATGTCAAAAATCCGTAAATTCGAACCATTTGAGCAAAGTCTCAAAAAACTTGCTCGCATATCGTCACTGTGCTATATTTCCAATTGCAATGTAAGAATCAGATGCAGAGTGCATAAGTCCATTAGTGAAGTATCTGCGCAGTAACGATGAAGATATGTTGGTCATCTATAACAGATAAACGATTATCGGCAACGTAAGATAAGCCTAATAGCACTACCTAGCCCAGCATAGAGACGCCCGCGTAAAGGTGTCCAGAAAACATTCAGCAGGAGTCTAGAACATCTTGTTAGACATGTAATCATTTGATTTACCAAGCTGGCCTGGCGAACCCATCGCGAATAATGAATGAGTGTGTTAGAAATTGCAAAATATCGTGGAAAATGGGATATTGATTGCTTGAGTTTTTTCTTTCTTTTCCTTGTTGTGCTTATCTCGCATTTTTGTGTTTGGGGTTGATAAATTTAAGACCGTAATATAGACCGTAATATAGACCGTAATATAGACCGTAATATAGACCGTAATATAGACCGTAATATAGACCGTAATATAGACCGTAATATAGACCGTAATATAGACCGTAATATAGACCGTAATATAGACCGTAATATAGACCGTAATATAGACCGTAATATAGACCGTAATATAGACCGTAATATAGACCGTAATATAGACCGTAATATAGACCGTAATATAGACCGTAATATAGACCGTAATATAGACCGTAATATAGACCGTAATATAGACCGTAATATAGACCGTAATATAGACCGTAATATAGACCGTAATATAGACCGTAATATAGACCGTAATATAGACCGTAATATAGACCGTAATATAGACCGTAATATAGACCGTAATATCCAATATGAAATTATACTCAATAATTATTGTAGTATTGTTAAAATAAATAACAAATAAAAAAATTAAAAAAACAAAAATCTTCAACTTGATTAAAAATATCTATTCAAACAGTAAAATTAAACATTTATGAATAAAATATATTCTTAAATATTTAATAAATAACAAAAATATTACTTACATATATTGGATTGGGTTGGAGAACTGCGCAATGAGGTCATTATGTGGATACTCATTCAAAATATATTATGATTAGTACGTAAGCAGAGAATCTTATTATTCATTATATCTAATATAAATATATAATGGATATTATACTGTATCTATTTTTCGATAAATACCTATAAATATAGATTAAATGTAAATGACGTACTATTAATATTTATATATTATATTTATATCTTATATGTTAATATTTATATATAATATTCATATTATATATGATTATAAACCTTTATTAAGCCTATAATATGATGACAGACCAATTTTAAGTCCAGCTGACTAGCCATTAATACATTAAGCACATATTGTCAAGACAACGAAATGATAATAAATGTATGGAAAACGAAAGCAATTAAATTCCATAAATGCAGTCCTCTATCATGTAACAACCGATTGATCAACAGACATAAGGATTACAGTTTTGCTCGAGCTATTAAGGCGTGATAATAACATAACGATTAACTTAAACGAAACATCTAGATGACCAGTGTTTAAATGTATCTAATGCACTTTGATTATAGTCAAGCGTCTAAAAACTATATTTTAAATCGACTCTAGAGTATTTTCGGATCGAGCAAGTTTTGACTTAGAACTTGTCAATATTTTGGAAAGATCTAAATCCACAAAACTTTCGATCGTTACATGCTTGCAATTGAAACTTCATAAAGTTTGTAATGAATGTTAAACTTATTGTAATTCTGATCACGTGGCAATAATAATAAACCAAGTATCACTTTGCTCTAAAGTATCTGCTAAATTGACTTGTCGTCCATGATACTGGGGCAACATGATATTGAGTTGTGGCAACGGTGTAAAGCGTGTCGGTGTATGCTCTGCCATTAACCTGATCAGCATTCGTAGGATGCTGAGCAGGGTTTCAGCATCCTACGATGCCTGATATTCGTAGGATATCATATTATATGATATCACAATATATATGATATTCGATACTTAACATTCGTAGAATGCCAGGTATCGACTAAGACTAAAGTCTCTCAAAAACAGACAAGGGAATTTTTTCAGCCTTTAATTAGCATTTATTGTAAATATTTATTGTAGATCCATCTCTGAAAAGTAGCTGTGATCTTAATAAATCATCTCAGATGATGGCGCATAATATTGAGATTATCTTGATAAGATTTAGTACCCCACTAAAGATAGTAATAATGTAGGTGAAATACGTGTGACGACTCGACTATGATCATGAAAGATTAACTTACAACTGTTCTATCAGCATCGTGATCCATAGAATTAAAGGATTTGCTATCGTCCATTTTAGTATTCTCTATCGGAAATACACACAGTTAAAACACATTACGAAATCAGCTACCAGATGTCATGTTAGATTCCTGTTGGACGTCGTTATCTGGCCAATCGCTATAATCATGAAGTTTTAATTTATATAAAAATCAGCAACAAAAATACAATTTAATAAATACACTAATCGAAAACAATAGTTTGCTAAAAAACAAACTAGTTCATCTAATTTATCATCTCAATTGTTATAATATCTGCATTTTTATCTGAATAATTTGAAGTCGTTATCTGGTCATCGTTCTCGCAATATCTTTTAAAAAATTATCTCCTGATGAAAAATAAAATAGATATTTTTAAATCAAACGAAATTAATTAAGACAATTTTGATCATTTCACTAAGAGTCACGTGACTAAATTTAAAAAAATTTATCATTGGAAGATTCTTTACAATATTTCCATCGTGCGATTGAAAATTTTGAAAGTTAGATTTAAATTTGATGTCAGGTAACAATATAAAAAATACATTCTCGTAAAGATTTAATATAATTTTGAAGTATTTTTAAATATTACGTCAGTTTAAACAAAAAATGCTATAAGAAAACTGTAATTCGTACTATGACATACGATTCCGTACGTTATCGTATTTTGATTAAAACTGCTACAAAATTATTTTAAAATAATTATTTATTTTTAAATTTTATTTATTTTTAAAATATTTAATTATTTGATAATTATCAATAAGATAAGATAACTGAGTCTACGTACTTTATACTAGTTATAAATTTAAGATTATGTTAAATATAAATAAAATAATAAATATTAAATAATATTAGTATTAATTATTAACTAATTATTCTGTTTAATTAATAATTTGGATAAAGATAAATAACAAATAATTAAGAATCAAGAATTTGGAAATATAAAACAAATAAAAAACAAAAAATTATATATCAATATAATCGATTACTATGAATCAATATAATTATTTAATTATTTAATCAATCAGATCAGCTAACTGAGTCTACGTATTTTAAAAAGTGAGTCTACGTACTTTAAAACTTATGTTAAAAAAATTAAATAATTTATAATTTATATTAAATAATATTAATTATTAATTATAACTTCAAAATTGAAATTATATTTTGATATATACAAAAATTGTCTTGCAAATGCTATAATATCAGTCGGTATGATAAATTTAAATACGAACATTTTGCACACAGAAATATTATTTTTAATATCTAAGAATTAAAATGTTGATATTACATTGAGTTAATTAATTATTAATACTAATTATTGTTTAATTTAGAATTATGAATCATAAGACGCTAATAAATAAAAATAAAGGTAAATTTACGTATTTTATATTAATTAAAAATTAAAAAAATGCCGAATAAAATTCATATAATTAAATAAATGCTAAATAATATATAATTGTAATAAGATTTTATACATTTCATATTTATTTAAAGTTAAAATTTAAAATTTAAATTTAAAATAAAAGTCAATTTTTATAAATTGACTAATAAATAACAGACGTTGTATATGATTATAGATCATAATGAGAAACAGCAATGCTATCACGTTTCGGTCCTATTCATCTACCCAGCATAAATAATTACGTATTTTATATTATTTTCCAATATCTAAGAATTAAAATGTTGATATTACAACATTTTAAATTTCTCGTTTATAAAGTTTAGAATTATTTTAAAATCAATTTTATTTAAAATGAATTTTATCTTTCAAGTATAGCAATTGTGCATTTTATTATAGAGAAAAATCAACCTCCAGATTGCCTTCTTAATTATTCTGCATCTACGAAAGAATTACTTAACAATTCACCATTGACAAATTGTGTTAATTTTTTAATTTTTACAAAATAGAGTTCCCTCAGATGGGTCAAAAAATAATGGCGATACAAATTTTCAAAGTTTAAAATTATATAACTGATATAAATGAGCAGAATTAAATAAAAACGTTGGTTTCACATTATAATGAATAACGTGTAAGCAATTGATTTACATACGCATTGTATTTGCATAACGGATATGAATTAAAGTTCAACTTTAATCCGCTGCTAAAAATAAGAAATGATATATGGCTACGATGAAAGTGCCATAGTTGTAGTAAAAACAAGTTAAACAACAGCACAAGTCGTTTATAAACGGAAACTTTCCATCGAAGAGAAACAAAGTAATCGATAGCACACAAAATACTAGCTTATCCTGGAAATTTTGTATTTTAAAAGCCATACACGTCTACTACAAATGAGATGGATGACTTGTTACAGAAATTACAAACGCTTATTTATCAGACGCTGGTATCTGCATTTCACATCAGTAAAAATGTCGTTGGTTTAATGGCAAAGCAAGTGTTTTATTATAAAATAAACCTGCATTAAATATATATTTCCGCTATTTTTATATGATAAATGAAGCGTAAATGATAATAGTATAATGTAAAATTGCTTAGACGAACAGATAAAGCACAATTTAACTTTGCAGAAATTAAATAATTAATTCCGCGATAAAAATATGAGACAAAGTTGTAAAGTGAAGATCTAAAATAAATATAAGCAGCAAATCGTTGAGCCCAAATCAATGATAGTCGCCATTAAGCAAATTATAAAATTAAGTATGTTTGTATATTAAAGGAATGCATGAGTTTGCAGTTAAAGTGGATTTAAAAGGAAAATGGAAATATTTTGATAAGCTAGAGTGTAAACACGAGGAAAAATGAAAATCACTTGTCGATTTTTAAATTTCGTTCAATAAAACACTTATTTATATTTCGCTATATACTGCTATTCTCACCAAAAACAAAATGTACAATTTATTCGTGTTTAAGTAATTGATTGAACAAATTTATTTAAAAACGCACAATTTGTTCATCATCTGAACAACTTGTACGTTTTGTGTTTCTGATGATGCTAGCAGCAGCTAGCGAAATATACAAATAATTAAATCAGCTACTGAGTCTACGTATTTAATATAATTATAAAATAAACAAAACATATTAATGCTAAATCAAAATTTAATAATTTAAATAATAAAATTAATAATTGCTTTTAGATTTTCTATAATTTAAATCAAGTTAAAAAATGAAATTTAAAATAAACGTCATTTTTATGAATTGAGTAATAAATAACAGACGTTGTATCAGAATAATAATTAGAGGTCATCAGGAGGAACTGCTATGCTATCAGGTTTCGTGTTTATTGATCATGCTCCAAAATTACAAAATAGATATAGTAGAATATATTTATAGTTTAGCTATGAAGTTAATACGTAGTTTGTTTGAATGTATAGTTTGTTTTATAAATATTTAAATAAAAAATAATAAAAAAATTCAAATAAAAAATATTTAAACACATATTTTATAAATATTTGTTTGAATGTATAAATATTTAAATATATATTTTTGCTATTTTTGATATAACAAATTGTACGTTCTCTTTACGGTGATGCTCGCAGCGGCTAGCGAAATATACAGATAAATTAGGGTTTACTAATTTTGATTCAAAATTAGAACAAATTTTATTTTAATAAAATTTAAAGATTAAATTTAAATCTTTTTGGAGCATTTATTCTAAAATATTAATATTTATTTACAAATTGTACATTTTTTTCTGATGATGCTAGCAGCAGCTAGAGAGATACAAATAAATTAGTCTTTATTGATTTATTAAATTAGTCTTTATTAGGCTTCAAATAAAAAAACTGTCACATAAATTGAGATGTTATATAACATTACATACGTTTATATAACGTATATCATGTTCAAAAGGCAAACAAACATAGATAGATTCATCAGACTACATATTGCTAAGAATTCATATATAGCTAACATGTACAAAATTGCATTTTCTGCCCAATTTTCAAAGGGTTTCGAAGAGTTCGAAATTAATTGCCCCATTGGCAATATATTGCCTGGGTGCGCTTAACTTTGCAATTTCGTAATTTACTCTCCTAGTGGTGAGTTAAAATGCCAATTTTAAATTAGAAGATACCTTTACCAAGTCAACCTTATTTTATACCCTTGCTTTATTTAAATAAAGCAATGGTATAAGGTCATTAAAAAGTCCTTGTAAGACCTTATATAAGTTCTTACAAGGTCATTAGGCTGTAATAGAATCACTATTATTTGCTTGCTTATACTTACTAAAATAGTAAGCGATAATACGCAAAATAGAGATATTTGATAACTGTTTGTTCAAAAGGGATGCTAAAAAGGTCTGGGTTGGCGATGTTATTCACCAATTTTAGATCGTGGTTAAACCATTTATATTTTACTGTATAAAAAATCGACACTGTTAATTTGCAGAAATTACCAGCGTTTGCTGTGCATTGGCCATTATATTTTAACTGATCTGAATTGAGATTACAATAACTCAACCAAAAAACCACAATTTGACACATCCAGTAAAAACATGAATATCGGAGGATCAATCAATTCCACTTTTCCAGCAATTTCTAAGGTATTTTCTGCAAATATTCCAGGAAACAACTCATTATTAACAACTTATTTATTTCAAAAACGATGACAAGGAGGAGTTTCCTCCAATCAAAAAATGGTTAATTCCTATTTATAAAAATAATTATTTTAACAAATTCCTTCGCTAACAGAGTTCTCCTGAACACAGCTCGAATAATTCGAGCTGTGCTCAGCTGGTAATTCGTACCGAATCTCATTCATCAACACATAAATCGCGAAACAATACATAAATTACTTAAAGGTACTATCGTGTAAATTAAAGTTTATACATGTTAGCAGTGACGACCTCATTATCCTCACTGTAATCAGTGTCATTGCTGGGGACATTGGGGATCAAGTTGTGGTCGGATCAAATCTTGCGGGATATTGGATTTAGTGATGATGATCACAAAACAGATATATGTCAAGTTACTCCTAAATGTACCAACTCTGGACGACAACAACCGGCATGGTTCAGGAGATGTTCAGTTTTCAAGGCCTTTGCATAAATACATCTAATATCAAGTAGTGAATCCCGTGTTTCTCCGAATGGTACGAACAAATTCAAAGATGTTATCATTACTGGTCCGAATATGGATTAAATTATATATATTATCAGCCTAAAAAGCAAGGAAACAATCAAAATCATAGAAGGTCTAATCAGCAAGCTCGCAGAAGCCGTTCTGACGCATCGAGCTACCACGACTCCTGCTGTTAATCTCTCAAACAAGCGTTCCTTTTTCACTATGGCACAACACCTATTCGTCTTTCGAAGGAAGGAAAGGAACGGGCAGTAGAGCAACTGGAGAATGATGATAATAAGACCCCTAGCAAAGAAGGAATAAGTGGTCCCAATGATCAACCCAATAAGTGGGCTCCGCTACCCTTCCTAGTGACACCAATATAATGTTAAGTAGTCCCGAACCGCTTTCACTGAACCTCATTCAGTGGAACTGGAGAGGTGATTCTGCCCTTAGCCTTCTATCTGGTCGAGATGCAGATGTTATAGTATTTCAGGAGACAAAATCAATCCGGTCCCGCAGGACATTACTCGATTTATCCCAAAACACGTAAGCACACACTTTACTCCTTATATAACCTATCCTCACTCCTCTTCATCTCAAGGTCTTCTAACCTTAGTTAAGAGCCACTTAAAATCATCCTTCCTTTTAAACTACTCTTGTCCAGCTATATCTTGTTTAGCGATAACACTCTGGAAGAACGGTAAACGCATCAGTATAGTCAATATCTATATTCGGCCGGGAGAGATTCACAAAAACTGTTACCTCCTGGATCATATATTAGGTTGCGGCTATAACGTGTTACTTGGTGACTTCAACGACATAACTGGTGGTTGGATTAATGCAGCACTCCGCAGAGCCAGGAACGACTATCTTTTACATAAACCACCATACCCCACCTTTTATTGCACTACTACAAATTCTCTCCTCAACATTCTACTGCTACACGAGAGGTGGATGCTAAAGTCTACCTGTATTGAGCATTCGCGACAAGAACTGTCCACCTCGCACGGCCTACTCCGTTAGCAGTTAGAAGATACGTTGCTGATGAGGAGGTTCCACTTTGATCAAATCAGAGTGATCTTCTTCCAGACAGCTATCCGACTCTTTCCTGTAGTAGGAAATGCGAGTCTGACCTGATTTAATTCCTACTTCACTTCGCAAGCTATCGCAATACTTTCGACCACCTATTAAGGTCCTATATTCAATCCCACTTCGACAAAACTTAAAGTCTTAGCAAAAATGCTATATCCTCCAAATCTCTCTGTTTCCTTCAGACAGGCCCTCTCGAAAGAATATTAGAGTTCTAGATATAGATTCCAGTTGTAGGGATAGGACGAGCCTTTCTCGTATTAACCCTTCTCAGTCTTTCTTTTGGATGATATTCAAGAATAAGTTTGACTGCTGAAAGGAAAGAGCCTTGGGTTAGATCGGTAGTATAGGCCTTGACAAAGTTTTGGAGGAGTCTCTATCCCTACATAATTATGGAGCCACTATATCTCCCCAACAATCCCGTCTTGGTGTGACTTCAGGAGCAGGGACTTATCTGTTACAGATATCATAAACTTCTGGGGATAACTACCAAGCACCTCAAAAACCAAGGCGCTACGCTCCACTCGTGTTTGTCAGCTTTTGACAGACAGTCAGAGAGAGGAGGCCGCCATTACAATGCTGTTAGCCTCCCCCCTCAGATGTTGCCGGCATCAATATTAGCCGGAGGATATTTTTACCTAATGAAAATGGATTACATGCCCTAAAAATCTGTGGTTCATTTCGATTCAAAACTCTCTCATCTCCATTAACGAAAAAGCGCTTAAGCGTTAAATCTGCGATTATTTAAGTAGGCGAAATTTAATCCAACACGGTTTTTATGGGTTTGTCAAACAGCGTTTGGTTCATTCAGCAATTGGTGGTTCATTCAGCAATTGGCGTTTTGTTCATTCAGCAACAGTCAACAACTTGCTGTGGCTATTTTCCTGTATTTTTCTGCTGCATTTTACCTCATTTTCATTTCTTTCGTTATCTATTCTCTCATGTCCCTCGGGTTGCCTGCGAGAATTGTTATCAGGGTGGAGATATTGCTGTATACCAAGCAGCTCTTCTATGAAAATGACCATGATGCACGTCAGTTCTACCTATTACAGGTGTGCCTCAAGGCTCCCCCTTTCTCCTATATTATACCTTGCTGCCTTCATTGTACTTTTCAAACCTTTTAAACGCGATTAATATCTAATGGTATATGCTGATTATACCACATCCCTGTTTTCTGGACGCAGCTGCAAAGATGTAGTTTCGGACATCAGCCGTTTATTTTTAAGATTAAATGATCAGCTACCTCCATCCAATCTTCTTCTCAACTCCGCCAAATCGCAGGTGGTAGTCTTTAATGGCACTCCTGCAACGAAGAAAAAATTAAAGAGACTAGCACTATCTGCTCTCTTCTCCATTTTGAAGAATAAACCACTCCCAGTCTTCACATATAGAGTAAGATACCTGGGGTTTACCATTACGGTTAAATGATCGGCCCGATCAGACTTGAATAGGTCCAAAAGTGTCCTGAAGAGAGCTAGATGAGCTCTTAAACGGGCCCAGCATCTGTTATTAAGAGGGAATGCTCATATATGTCTTTGGGGGTACCTGGGCAATCTCGGGATTAGTCTATTTTCTCTAGAGGACGTCCTCTTGAGCAAAGACTAATGTTTCTCAAACACCTGATCCCGAGATTAACTACTATTGTCCGCCTCTGTTCGACTCTTAGGTGTGAGAGACCCCGAGTGGTTCAGCCTGAAGTCGACCCGTTAGTGTATGTTGAAGGGTGCTGATTCGTCAGTCAGTTCAAATGCGTGAAGAGGAAAGATGAACTTAGATACTGTTTGCATTTGTTTGCTGTTTGTATATTTAATATTATGCTATTTGCTGCATGTTGTTTTTAGTAAAAGAATCTATTATTATTGAACCGCTAAATTGATATCAATACACAGCAACTCTCCGAATGACAGAGAAAAATTGAAATACGTGATATTAACATATCAACCACATTACCGTACACACTTGCTACGACCCAGAAGCAGCATATATCTATAATGAATAACAAGTGTGCACTGTCTATCAATATTTCAACTATGGCAATGTCGACAAAATTTGAGCGTCTTTATTGGAAAAACCTAAACAATTTCGAATGGTTGAAATATAAGCGTGAAAATTTGGAGTTCTTTAGTCAAATAACAAATAGAAGAAATTTATTGTTTAGTAAAAACTACACTCGTTTTTGACGAATAAACAACTTAATGTTCAACTTTTTAATATAAAAAATAAAATATTTAAAATAAGCTTAATTAACTAAGGTTAATTATAACACAACACCACAGAAATTCTATATTACATTATCTATATTAAGCATAAATTGTAGTGAAGTTCAAGTTGGATAATTTAGTTATAATTTACTTGAATATAATCAGTAAATGATTGTATAAAGCTTAAAAACAAGTCAGCTATAATTGGTCATAAGTCAGCCATAAATTTATATGCTCATGAAGGAGCATATAAATTTAAGTATGGGGTAGGCAGGGGATCGGCAGGTGTGGTTTTGTTGGGCAAGGACATGAGGACAGAATCTGCGTTGCATGACTCAACATTAAAATATTCCATTTAACTAAATGTTTGAATACATGTCAGAAACACGTTAGGATGTTAATAAGCAGCGGATGAGAATTATCGAATCGCAGAGGTATCTAATCTCTTCAGAGCAGAATAGCAGATACTAATTTGCAAAAAGATATTATATTATATTTCTTCAGCAACATAAAAATAAAGACAAATGAAAATGATTTATTTTCGCCTTTAATTTGTAATTTTTTCATTTGCTCTACATTTTTTGAACAAATTCTAAGGTTTAATGAAAATACAATTGTTAAACGTTCAATTTAATGATCAACTGTTTAATTAGCCCAATGAAATTTAAAAACTAAAACTAGTTAAGCTGGCATGGCAAAAATCGAATTCTCAATTAGTTGTTTGCTAAGATACTGCGATTTCATTTAAACATTTTTATGGAAATTTAAATAAAAATATTTTAAAATGTTGCAATAATGCAAAAATAAAGCAAAAATGCTGCAGAAACGATATAGTTAGTATTGAATGATTTCAATGACATTGCAAAAATAAAGCAAAAATGCTGCAGAAACGATATAGTATTGAATGATTTCAATGACATTGCGAGTATAAAATGACGAAAATGCAATTTCAGGTGTATAATGAACATAATGAACGTTCAATTTGATGATCAATTGCTCAACATTCTTTCCAAATAACAAATTAAATATGAGGTTTATCTTTGTAAAAATGGATTATCAATCAAAATAGATTACTAAATGGATTATAAAAACAGATTACAATTAAAATATTTCTAAGATGTAAAAATTAAACCAAGCAGATATCTCAATTATGCCTCATCCAATGATGTATAAGATCTTCAAACATAATTGTTCAATGTTGTTTATGATTGTTCAATTCAATGATATATTTTATATGCTCTTATATTGTATAGGGCGTTTAAACATCGAGATAACAAATTAAGAAATTTAAAAAAATTTCGACTATTGCAATAATCCATTTCAAGTGTAATGTTTTGGCATAATTGTCTTTCAACCACGTACAGTTTTGTTTGAAAGAAATATAAAAATTTACATTTAAACCGATATTGAGGATAAATTGTGTGCAAATAGCCATTAGTAGCCATCACATAGTCAAAATTTAAAAACTTATATCGATTAACAATAATTACTTAAAATTGTATACTAGTAAAAGGTATTGACATCTTTATATCAGTTAAAGCTTTTGTTTAGTAACAGATCTATTAAGTAAAGACCAAACAACGTTGCCTCTATGTAATTTTGGTGTATACTTGAAAGGGAAATACTAAATGAAAACAGTCGACTATAAAATACTTAATGTACAATGTCTACTGTCCTGATATTCGGTAGAGTAAACGCGATTCTGATGTAAATAATCAATTATAGTGTAACCCAGATCTAAGCGATAAAGTGTGATTTCAAAAAATTCAATCAGCGGAGCAATAAATCAAACACATATTTCCTATAAAATCGAATAAGTTGATAGTAAAAGTCTTAGATAAACTTTCGTATTTCAGGAAAACAAAATGCTATATCGATGACAGACAATTTATGTTTTCTGTAATATGAAAATTAGCTATACGACACTATTTTGCATTGACGGAAATTACAATAGCAGGAAAAGATTTTATAAGCAACACATCATGTGATATCGTACATAAGTAAGGATTTGCTCATTTCTATGAAAGAAGTATCACTTTAAATCGGTGCTCTTAATAAAATACTTTTAATAGTATTACTTTAAATACTAAGTTTAAATACTTTAAACAAATTGTTTAATCTTTTAATTACTGAAAAATTAAATAATTCTATTTTTAATTATGAAACAATTATTGTAATTTTAAGTTGATACACACATGCAGTCATTTTTACCATTGAACCTTTATGGACTATTTTTATTTTTTGTTTATTTTAAAATATAAATAATATTTATAAAATTTCATACAATTAATATTTATATAACGATTAAACTAAAATTTCAATTTACACCAAGATTTTAATTTGCATTGCTTAATACATTTTTATAAAAATCTAAAAAGATATTGTTGAAAATATAATGTAATATTATAATGTAATATTATAATATAAATAATGAAATTTTATAATGTAATATATTGCAAAAGTAATAAATGTAACATGGCTTAAAATATTATTGTCGGTATTAATTGTTATTCTTTTAAATAAAAATGAGTGTTCTACCTACTGACCGCGAAGACCGCAATTTATCCCCTCGCGTTTTTCATGACAGTCTTGCACTCCGTTACGGATGACCACCAAAACATTTGCCGCCACGGTGCATGTGCGATGCCATGTTGAGTTTGTCTCATTGTATGTCATGCACATGTGGAGGGTTTCAAATGATACGTCACAAAGTTGTACGGGATATCCTTGCAACGAATCTCACAGCCGTTTGTCATGGAGTCTGCATTGAACCGCTACTAGAATGTTTAAAAGAAGAATACACATTTTCGAAGAGTACAACGACCCGGCAACGATACGCACGACTCGACATCGTGTACGAAGGCTTTTTAGAGAACCGATTCGAGCGGACGTTTTTTGGCATCAGTGTTTATAACTACATCGCCGAATCGTATGTATCGAACGTTTCCGGTTCAATGACCTATCACGAATCTCGAAAAATAGCTAAATATGAGGAGAGAGTGCAACAGCTTAAACGAGGTTCCTTCATCCCCTTTATCCTCGCGTGCAATGGCGGCCTTCGAGATGGCGCTCGGGCTGTACTACAAAGGATCGCATCTAGACAATCTGCAAAAAGTGCGAACTGCACTTACACACAGTGTATCAACCGTATGAAAAGTGATACCAGTTTAGCTCTGTGTCGGGCCGCGTCGATGTGTATCCGAGGTTATCGTTCCTCCCACGATAAAGCGGTCTATATTGGACAAGAATATCCATCCTTCGCAACAGTGGTATCCTCTATTGACGGTGACGGGGTTCAACGCTACCTGCGAGTTTAAAAAATACTGACGAGCACTGACTTGTATCGGTGACTTCGTAATCTTGTTGACAAACAATGTTTTGATGTGTTTGACGGGCCCATTCGCGGGAACCCTTTGTATGTTCGTAACCAATTAATTTATATTATTATAATAAAAAAATAAAAATGAAAATAATAAAAAAAATATTTTAAGAATGAATTTCTAAGTATTGATAATTTCTAAGTATGAAAAGTGAGATCAGTTTAGCTCTGTGTCGGGCCGCGTCGATGTGTATCCGGGTTATCGTTCCTCCCGCGGTAAAGCCGTCTATATTGGACAAGAATATCCATCCTTCGCAACAGTGGTATCCTCTATTGACGGTGACGGGGTTCAACGCTACCTGCGAGTTTAAAAAATACTGACGAGCACTGACTTGTATCGGTGACTTCGTAATCTTGTTGACAAACAATGTTTTGATGTGTTTGACGGGCCCATTCGCGGGAACCCTTTGTATGTTCGTAACCAATTAATTTATATTATTATAATAAAAAATAAAAATGAAAATAATAAAAAAAATATTTTAAGAATGAATTTCTAAGTATTGATAATTTCTAAGTATGAAAAGTGAGATCAGTTTAGCTCTGTGTCGGGCCGCGTCGATGTGTATCCGGGTTATCGTTCCTCCCGCGGTAAAGCCGTCTATATTGGACAAGAATATCCATCCTTCGCAACAGTGGTATCCTCTATTGACGGTGACGGGGTTCAACGCTACCTGCGAGTTTAAAAAATACTGACGAGCACTGACTTGTATCGGTGACTTCGTAATCTTGTTGACAAACAATGTTTTGATGTGTTTGACGGGCCCATTCGCGGGAACCCTTTGTATGTTCGTAACCAATTAATTTATATTATTATAATAAAAAATAAAAATGAAAATAATAAAAAAAATATTTTAAGAATGAATTTCTAAGTATTGATAATTTGTGAAGTAGAATCTATAAAAAGTTTACTTCAAATATATAAAAAAACCATACAAAAAAAACCAGACAAAATCAAAAGTGTCAATTTGAGATTAGAAGATCACCGGCCGACTCAATGAAGCCGGCGGCGTTGCACCGCTTCATTGAGTATTAAATATTTCAATAAAATTAAAATTTAATATTATTAAAATAATAATTTTAATCATAAAAAATTCGCATTAGTTTATAATTAAAAGCTTATCTAAATTAAAATTTAATAATCTGGATAAAATTTAGACAGAAAACTGTAATATAAAGTTATATATTTAAGCTTACTAAAATGTGAACGAACTGAATAAAAGATTTATCAAATTTATAATTATAATACAAATCTTTTATATAAGATAATACAAATCTTTAAAGTAAAACAGATATATTCACATGAAAGTTGAAAAAAATCTATGTATCACGTTTAGGCTATACTTGATTTAACTTCAGTTCTAACAGAAATAATTCAATGTTATACATGAAAACAAAATTTAGCTTGTGTAACAGAAATGAACCTTAGTCGGAACCAAAAAGAGATAAATTATATTATAAAAAGAATCTATTTCAATGGACAATATCATCATCATCGAGTGTTTGAACATAATAATAACGATCGTAGTAATCATTAAAAATTTTATTATGATTAAAGTAATCGGGAATACTCGACCAGCATACACTTACTCTATGATCTTTCGACTTTGGAGTCTCATCAGTAGAAGGCTGCTGCACAACTGGATTGAAGTGCAGCAACCCTAGAAAGCTCAATAAGTCCTTCTAGTAAATTTCCATGTACTAGGAATTAACTAGTATTTGGTGTTCATTCTACTAGGTGTTAGTTCCTAGTACATGGATGTGTATTAGAAAGACTTATTAAGAGGTTTGAGGGTGCTGCACTTCAATCTAATTGTGCAGCAGCCTTCTACTGATAAACCTCAAAAGTCGAAACAGCATAGAGTTAGTGTATGCTGGTCGAGTCTTCCCAATTCTTTCAATAAGAATAAAAATTGGCGGGAAAAGTAAGTCATTTGATTAAAAAAATTTCATTTAATTTATGATGGTGGCATAAGTCATGATCAATTATTTTGTTGAAAGAAGAAAAGTCATCCGCCGATAGAACATTATATCAATATTTCGGTTTCCAAGGCGAAACTATTTTCAAGGCAATCTACAAAGTAAAAACAAAACACATTAGCAAATTATACAATGTACACGGTATTCTAAGTGAGCAAAGTATGACCATCGTTGCCGTTCATTGTTGGTTTTTATAGTCTAATTGATGTTGCTTCTTTTATTTTTCGCAGCCTGATGTCGGGTTCAAATGAGAGCACTGATAGAAACTCAAAATTTATAGTGTCCAGTTGCAATTACGTGGTTAGCAACATGAGAATTAGCCGTTGTGCGAATTGCTGCTCTATATTCCCGTATTCTTACTTTTAGGTCGCGACTGGTTTCACCAATGTAAACAGCATCACAATCCCGACATGCTAATTCATAAATAAACCCGACCAAGGGAGAATTCTCAAGTGCATTTAATCTTCTTTTAATGGTGATCATTGGTTTGCTTCATGGAATTATTCGGATAGAAAGATTAAGATCGCTAATTAATTTCCTGACTCTGTTGAAAAATATATTAGTCGATATTCCGTTTTCTGGTAACGTGAGAAAGAACTTAGCTGGGAGCGCACCTTCTCTCACTACTCTCTGGCTACGCCACTTTCTGCTAACCGTGTTTATAGTATGCGTTATAAGACTACAGGGAGAACCCAAACGCACAAATGTGTCAGTTAAACGTCGAAGCTTGCCTTCTCTTATGGTAAAGTTACTGCAAGCATTCAAAGCCCTGAAACAAAACGAGGCGAAAATACCCAATTTAGTATCTTTAGCGTGACAACTATACCAACGAATATGGATATTAGTCTCAGTAGGTTTCCTGTACATCGAGGTTAGAAATCTGCACCTTGACAACTTCACTAAAACGTCGAGAAACGAGATGCAATTCTTATGCATGAAGTGCGTTGTGAACTTAATTCTGGGGTGTTGTATATTCATATATTGTATGAACTCATGAGCTTTATCCATTCCGCCTTTTAGCACAACGAAAACATCGTCTACATACTTGAGCCAAGTTAACGGTTGTGGTAGGCTGCTAAGCTTTTCTCTTCTAGGTCACCCATAAAGAGTTCAGCCAATGTGAGAGGCAATGGAGAATCCATGGCACACTTCCAAATCTGTTGATAGAACTTCCCGTTAAAGCTAAAATCTGTCGCTACAGCTGCCTTCAGAATCTCTTTAAAAGTATCAATATTATTGGGATCTGACCATGAACTGGGAACGAACTTAGCTGCTTGTGTTACTGATTCCTCAAGCGGAATATTTGTTAAGAGAGATACGACGTCTAAGGTAAAAACAATATGTTCACCTGAAATTGTAATGTCTTTAAACTTGTTAACAAACTCAAAGCTATTGGTGACTCTAGACTGTCAAACCTTCACATAAGGGAATAGTAGTTTATTTAAGAATCTAGCAAGCGGATGATACGATTCCGAAAATGTAATATTGCTATAATTTTAGTTAAAATACCAAATAAGTAAAATAAGTAAGAAAATCCAATTTTATTGTTAAAAATAGTGAACATTTAAGGAAGGTGTGAGCTTGTCTTATCTTGGTGCACATAGCATTTGTTGAAAGATAACATTTTTGGAAAATAATGTCTTTAATACTAGAAGTTAAAGATTGAATATGTCAGCTTTGTGATTGGATGCATATAGTTCATTTGCAATTTAATAAACTAAGAAGACCAGGTAAAACAATCATAAAAGAGTCTTCAACACCATGGAGAATACGACATTTTCAGCATAAATAGCACAACTAAGAAGCTAAAGAATTAATACTTACAAATTCAATTAAGTTGATCATTGAGAAATGCTTTGAGATCAAAAATATTGAGAAGGATCGTTCATTTGGTAAAATTGTCAATGACTAATCATTTCAATTAAGTTACAACGTAAATTAATTGAAATGATATTAATTTAAACATTAAATAACATATTTGGAATATTTGATTATTATTAAATTATTATTTAACAACATCAAAGATATTGGGGTTGTATCATGACATTACTACGACATGGATTTGATATTGTGATATATCATATCAGATAACTGAGTCTACGTATTTTATAAAAAAATTAAGCTAACTAATTATAAATAATAAATCATATAAGATTTTATACAATTAATATATGACGACTGAATTAAAATTTCAATTTACACTAAGATTTTTATAAATTTTTATAAAAATCTAAAAAGATATTTAATCTTGTTTCATTGTTGAAAATATTATCTAAATCTAAAAAGATATTTATGTTTCATTGTTGAAAATATTATCTATTATATAATATTTT
>WNNJ02002734.1:0-57691 GCA_012934845.2 Pomphorhynchus laevis
TATATATATATATATATATATATATATATATATATATATATATATATATATATATATATATACTAAATGGTGTTGCTTGATAGACTGGACTTCGATTCACGACTTTCAGTCACCATGTCACTTCTAGACGACCACTTCAGCATCGAAATGATGAGTACCCGGCAACACTCATCAGTAGAATGAGGTACACACTGGTCGTTTTCGGTTGCCTGTGTGACATTGTGAATAAAGGCGTTTCCGACACTTTGCTTAATTGTCTGAGGCTTTCGCTCTTAACCAGATCGAATTGCTGTGCGGACCAATTAAGCAAAGTGTCGGAAACGCCTTTATTCACAATGTCACACAGGCAACCGAAACGACCAGTGTGTACCTCATTCTACTGATGAGTGTTGCCGGGTACTCATCATTTCGATGCTGAAGTGGTCGTCTAGAAGTGACATGGTGACTGAAAGTCGTGAATCGAAGTCCAGTCTATCAAGCAACACCATTTAGTATAAATGCCGTATTTCGTAAGAAATCCTGGACCGTTGTCTACTCAGCACATTCGTGCATTACTATTATATATATATTCAAATATAATAATATATATACCGAAACTAGCCTAATTATTGATATTCCTTATTAATTGAATTTTATTACGAGCTGATATTTTATCTCTTAAATATCATTTCTGTTTTCTTATTAATATCACCGAATTAAACATTTCTGTTAAGCTACCTGTACTCAGTGTTTTCTCGATGTTTATGCTTTTGGTTACATTGTCCAATGACTTAGGTAATTGTGTGTTTGTAAGCCACATGTTTATAATTTTTAATTATATATTATAGCAATTTTGTCAGTAAGAATTATATACTCTTTATAAACAAAATCTTCATAAAGAAGTTTTAAATGACTTATGAATTTTAAATTCGAATTTCAATTGCAAATTTTAGATTTTTATGAAATTTATGTTTCATGACTGTGTGAATCAATGTATAAATTTCACTAAAATAATTTAATTCGTATGCATTCCAGCCAATATGAAAACTGTCGCTGTTGTATTTGTGAGCTTCTCAAATATTTAAATGTTTCTTAAGTAGTTATACTATTATTAATGTTGACACAAATAAATAGCTGATGAGTGTATTTTTATTTATCTAGAGACTGTTCGCTACATTATAGTGTTACGTCCTTTTTTTTAAAGAAAACGTGTAAAATAGTAAATTAACAGTTAATAAAGGTATATGATGTATATAACTCGATCTACCAAAAATAAACGTGTAAAATGATAAATCCACAGTATATTAAGGTACTGGGGTATATATAACACCCTCTACTAAAAAATGTGTAAAATGATATATCGACAATATATAAAGGTATAAGATATATTTAACAACCTCTACAAAAAAAACGTGTTAAATTGTAAATCCAGTGTATATGAAGGTAAGAGATGTATATAATACTCTCAACCATAAATTCACATGTAAAATGGTAAATCCACAGTATATAAAGGTAGAAAGTATGAATGAAACCCTCTATCAAAAACAAACGTGTAAAATGTTAAATCTACAGTATTTAAAGGTAAAGGATATATTTCACCCTCAACCAACAATGAATATGTAAAATGTTAAATCTATAGTATATAAAAGTAAAGGATATATTACACCCTCTACCAAAAATAAGCATGAGAAATGTTTAATCTATAGTATATAAAGGTAGAGTATATATTACACCATGTACCAAAGATAAACATGTAAAATGTTAAATCTATAGTATTTAAAGGTAAAGGACATACTATAAACGTGTAAAATGGTAAATCCACAGTATATAAAGATAGATGGTGTATACAACATCCGCTGTTACCAAAAATAAACGTTTAAGGCGGTAAATCCATAGTATATAAAGGTTGAGGGTGTATACAACATCCTCTACAAAAAATAACGTGTTAAATGGTAAATCCACAGTATAATAAGGTAGAAAATGTATATAACACCGTCAATCAAAAATTATCGTGTAAAAGCTAAATTCACAGTATATAAATGTAGAAATTTTTATACCACCCTCTTCTAAAAATAAACGGGTAAAATGGTAGATTCACATTTTTTTTAAGTTTAAGGGTATATATATAAAATGGTAAATTTGCAGTATATAAAGGTAGAGGATAAATATGTCATCCACTATCGAAAATAATATGTAAAATGGTAAATCCACATTATATAGAGGCAAAACATATATATAACACCCTCTACAAGAAATAAATGTGTAAAATGGTACGACAGAATATAAAGTTAGTGGACATATATGACACCCCTACCTAAAATAAACGTTTAAATTTTTTTATCCGCAAAATATAAAGATAGAGGATATATAACACCCTATACCAAAAATATCCGTGTAAAATAGTAAATATAGCATAGCTATAAATAAATGGTGTATTTGTGATTAATTTGTACCCCATTTGCCGTTAAGATTACTCCTTCTGGCTTGATTTAAACAAAGTTACCTGCTACTAACAATAAATTGCTGTAATCGTTATTTTGATACTACATTTTACTGTCTCCCTCATTATTGAAATACACACGAAGACATCGAATATTGCCATTTGCTTATATATTATGAATTGTGGTGAAACCGCTGCCGTGACTCCTTCCGGAGTACTATGTTCATTTTATTGTTAAAAGATAAATACGGCAATAAACATGTTTATTCAAGTTTCTTCCTTGGGCTTTTTAAAACTTTATGTATTTGTGACTTCTAGATTAAAAACCCCATACAGGGTGAAACGTTTGAATTTACAGCTGTTTTTGCCGTTTTCATTTTTTAGCAATAATATATATAGACTATTCTTGATTTTAATAAGCATATACTTTCAATTTGAAGATTGCAAAAGCCGAATCGATTAATAATATCCGTCATCGTCTTTTCGTCTGCTTCTACCATTAATTGTTCATTATATAAATATTTGTAATAGAAATATATAATAAATGTAAATCAAATTATTAATTACTTTTCAATTAAAAAACTATATGAATTCAATTAGGAGCTAAATTCAATTAAGATACTTTCAAATATTAAATTATCGTAACAGTAATTAAAGCCCTGGTAAATTTTTTTAGATATTAATACTTAATAATTTGACTTGATAAAGATTCTATTGTCGGTCGGAATTTAATTGTTTAATATTATTTAGCATTATTATCTTCACTGAAATGAATTCAAAAGCAGCAAACAATGAATATTTCTTGATAACACAATTCTTAAGATTCATGTAAGAATTATATTATCAATCGAAATATTGCACACCTTGTTGCCTTGAATACATTACCTTTTTGTTGGAGAATAGTCCCAAAAACATAATGCTATTTTGCTCATAATAAGATTACTTTTATTCTACCAAAACTTCTAGATACGAGTATTAAGAAAAATTAAAATTTTAATGTATTAGGATATTCAAAATATTAAGGATATTAAGATATTGATTGATTCTTTATTCTAATAATAAAGACAAGTAGGTTTATTTGCTTACTTATTTACAAGTTGAATACAAACAAAAGATAAAATGAAAATTCACGATAATTTTTAATTTACAAATTATAAATAATGATTAATAAAAATTACATAATTTAATAATAAATAATTAATATATATATTATTTATGTAATAATAAATAATTATCTAAGGTATTAAATAATTTATATAAAGTTAAAACTTTAAAATTGAGATTTAAATTAAAAGTCATTTTTTTAATTGACTAATAAATAATTGACGATTTATCAGAATAAGGGTTAGAGGTCATTAGGATAAACTGTTATGTTATCAGGTTTCGGCCCCTAACTCCTCGACCCAACATAGCAGCAGGGCCAAATACATGCTAATGATGTATTTCCTCTGATGAAATTTGATTATCAAGTATCTTATTCTAATACAAAGTAAATTATTTATTATCTATCCATAAAAATTTTCCACTAATGATTTTAAATTTATTTTTAATATTGTTGTGTTGATTTATGTATTTAGTTCAATATTAGTTCAAATTTATTTTTAATAATATTGTGTTTATTTATATATTTTACTATTTTCTGCTTGATGTTATTTTTATAGTAACCTAGTTTAAAATATGTATCTATTAAATTATTTAAATGATTTTGAAGAAAGCCAATATCATTACATATTGTTGCAATTCTTAAAATTTCATTATTTAAAGTATTATATTTTATATTATATGGTCAATATTAATACTTAATAAATATATTTATTCCCTTATTCTTTCCTCTTTCAACCATATTGCTGTGTCTAGAAACGAAAAGCGTATATTTTTATAATGAGCTAGTTTTAAACGAACTTCTTTAAGTGTTCCTAATAGAAGAGTTATCTGTTCTGTCAATTGTACAAAATCCGTACAATTGATCAATGATATATTTATATTTACGCGTCTTGTTAAATCTAGCTTTGTTATTACTGGTTTTAATTTATTTTTTATCACCTTACGATATTTATTTTGCAAACGTCATTTGCAAAAGACCACTCTGGCTTTACGAATCAACCTATTGATCTTTTTATTCTATCTTGAGATTTATTATTAGCAAATTAGGCAACGAAACAGATGAATTACATCTTATATAATTTGTTAAAGGCGCTTTATAATAACCGTTATCCGTCAATTAAGATGATGTTTTGAATTTGCAAGTATTTTGTCATTGAAGATAAATTATTTGACAAAACCAGAATCATGGATATGCGATTCATAATGTATAGTTTTTATAATGAATGGTTTTATAGTTTTAACTGAATGTCGGTTTTACTAGATTAAAATTTAGCTTTTAATAGTTATCTATTTTCCAGCACCTTCAAGGCATCGAGTCATAAACATACTATTCTGGATATCGGCACTTGGCTCTTCGATCTGTTGCACTCTCCTTTGTGGAGAGAATATCGTGGACGCTCCAGTTCTGATTCCAATTGACTAGGCTAGTTGGAGGCATTTTTGCTCTATTTACAGTGCTATAATGATGCCGACGACGATTTAAAGACGAAAATTACGAGATTACTATAGAAATTAAAATATCTTCGATTTTATCAACCAATTTTAACAAAATATCGATTATTAGCCTTGTTTGTTGTCCTTATTTATCTCTGTCTTACAAAAGCCTTTATAAATCGCAATGAAAATGCAGACTTTGAAATAAATTATAAATTTCACCTTAAGACTCGTACTCGATGATACTGTACTCGCGCATGATATCATTTAGAGACAGAAAAATTTGAAACATTTTATTACTGAAAATTTTCGGCAATGCATATCAAGCCACCAGTGTGTGACGGGATAATATTTAATAAATTAGAACAGCTTTAACCGGAATACAAATGAAAAGTTTCAATACGTTTCGTTAATAAGTTTTGTTTTCAAAAATTTAGTGCTTTTATGAACTGAAAATTCATTCCTTCAAAAATTGTATTAAAAATTTATACTAAAATTGAAAATTTTCATTTGAAAAATGTTCATTTGTAAAAATGTTCATTTGTAAACTGGATATGACATTTGTAAACATTTTCATTTGTAAACATTTTCATTTGTAAACTGTATATATGATTTGTAAACATTTTCATTTGTAAACATTTTCATTTGTAAACTGTATATAGGATTTGTAAACATTTTCATTTGTAAACTGTATATAACATTTGTAAACATTTTCATTCGTAAACTGTATATAACATTTGTAAACATTTTCATTTGTAAACTGTGTATATCATTTGTAAACATTTTTATCTGTAAACAGTATATAACATTTATAAACATTTTTATTTGTAAACAGTATATAACATTTATAAACATTTTCATTTGTAAACTGTATATGACATTTGTAAACATTTTCATTTGTAAATTGTATATGACATTTGTAAACATTTTTATTTGTAAACATTTTCATTTGTAAACTGTATATGACATTTGTACACATTTTCATTTGTAAACTGTATATGACATTTGTAAACATTTTTATTTGTAAACATTTTCATTTGTAAACTGTATATGACATTTGTAAACATTTTCATTTGTAAATTGTATATGACATTTGTAAACATTTTCATTTGTAAACAGTTGTATATGATATTTGTAAACATTTTCATATAGTTGGGAATTGTATAGCTGTGGTTTGTGATTTATCATGGATGCTTTCAAATTTCTCTGTATAATCATTGTAACAATAATTGTAATAATTATATATAAGAGTTATATTAAAGTTATAACAATCAGGAAAATCTAGTGTTTTAAATTATGTATTGTCAAACGTTTCAAACTAGAATAACAAGCTTTTTCAGTGACTACACCTGTTTACAATTTCACAACTCTATAATCCACATTGATAATTCGAAAATATTGAAAAAATAAATTGGCCAAATGTTGAAATTGATCAGATTGATAAAATCGATAGAATTCCTTACATTGGTTGATTCTCATTGTACCCAATTCTCAAACATTATGTTTGAAAATGTACGAAACGTTTGACAATAAATAATTTAAATATATAATATATAATATATATGATGTATGTAAAAACGGCAAAATCAGCCAAAACTTGAGAGAATAAATTTAGCGGTCGTTATTGCTTTAATTTAATTAACGATTTTACATCCGTTCTTCGATTTGTTAGTCGGTCTTTAAGTGATGTACCCGTCTTTCCTACATAATGTGTACCACAATCTGTACAAACTGCTTGATAGATATAACCAGTTGTTCGGCAGTCATAGTAACGACTAATTGGGTAATTTAGATTTGTAATGGAACTTTGGAAATTCGTGCCTTCTTGTTGTATTTCTTAGCAGCATACATATCGAGGTGTTTTGCATTTACTTACCCGTTGAATATAGTGCTGTTCGATATAGCCTTTGGATGTTTTATTTTGAAGGATACCAGTCTGTTTCTAAAGTTGTTGTTATGTTTCTTGAAATATTATTTTGATTCTACCGTTTCGACAAATTCCTGAGGCACGGTTGTGTTGTATGTGTTGTTTAAATCTGTTAGTAGTTTATTTAGAGCTGGATGGTAAGTTTTTACAATTGGAATTGTGATGTCAGTTTTGCCATGCCGAATTTTGAGTACATCGGTTCTTTGCATCATCCTTGATTTATTTATCTGTTGTCTTACCAACTTGAGACGGTAGTCTCTCTCAGCGTGTAAATACTCTAGAAGATTCATTAATTCATGTCCAAACAAGTCAGCTGATGAGCTAATATTTTTGCATCTATTTTTCTCATTTAAATTATGTTGAATTTAGTGTAAGAGCGGAAACAACTTCAGCTGTGTTTCATGAAAGGAAGAACACCGAGTCTACAGATAATCAATACAATACTGACGGTGTAGTGGAGTACTGCACGCAATATTCTACACATAAATTTAAAACAAATATAATTCGAGGCGACATATCAGATTCAAACGAACGACGTAAATTAAAACACTACTGAATTGGGCAACAAATGATCGACAAAATGCTCAATGGTCAAACAGATTAAAAATTAAATAAGAAAGAGCAAAAATCACCTTGACTTCTTCCATAGCAAATGTGTATAAAGTGTCGTATTTTGTTTGTTACTACAATTTTTTGTGAATGAAAAGGCTAACACACCGAAACGTCAATAGAATTTTTGTTTCTTCATTGTTTTGATTAACAAAATGAGGACTGTAGTAAATGAGGACTGTAGTAAAAGTAAATTTTATGAAAACATTTTACTCGTCAATTTTAAAGGAATAATATTGTAAGTGTTTTATTTTATGAATGTTTTTGAATAATTGTAATTATTTTGGTTCTGTTTTTATTGCTTTTATTGAATTGTATAAATTGTTGGGAACTTTACGTGTGCAATATAACTGAGGAAGACTGTCATACAGTCGAAACGTTTTAAATAAATTTTAGATTTCAAAATCTCTTTTTTCTGATAATAATTATTTATTTCATTTTATCTAAATAATCGAGTACCAATAAAGATGGACCCCAGAAGACGGTTATGTATATATAATTCAAAAGTAATAAGGTTCGGTAATTCAAAAGCAAAAGGTTCGGTAAATATTGTTGATTATATATATAGCGTTTATATATACATATATATTGTCGCGATTTGAAAACTAAATTATCGATTTGAAAAGGATCGATATATATTAGCGATTTGAAAGGATCGATATATATAATATAGATATATATCTATTTTTTATATAATAAATCCAAAGAATACTCAAACAAAATTATCATCTAAGATTTATTATGATGGAATTTGAGATCAAAATTAGGTTAATAAAAAGTAATACGGTTATTAGATTTTTTATTTTAAATTTTATTTTTAATTATTGTTTTTCTCTTTTGTGTTACAATTTGTTCTGTGATTGGAATCTCAGATCTAAATTGTGTTTATTAAAGCCATAAAGTTATTTTGATTTCTTATTTAAAATTATTTTGAAATAATTGTTTATTTTGCTCCTTTGTCTTACAGTTTGTCTTATGTACTTTCTTTATACTAATTTTGTATATTTAAAATTTATAATAGATAAACTTGTGTTTTTAAACTTTATTTTGATGATGTTAGCAGATTCTATAGAAAAATTGAACATTAATAAATAGAAACAGCGTAAACAACATGGATACCTATTGTTTTCTTTATTGTTAGATGTCATGGTCGTCGTCAATTCGTAAAGCATGCTGGAGGATCATAGTATCCACTTCGAATTCTATATATCACAATTTAAGTTACGAAAGTATTTTGCTCAATCGATGTCAGTTAAATCGAACTAATGCTGTTATGCTTACAGGTAAGTCAAATATAAATTTTGAGTCTGCGTCGACTATTGTAGACAGTGATGATCACTCTAATTTCGTTAGCAATTACATATTCGTATATCGCAATCACCCTTGTGTTGTTATTGGTCGTAATCAAAACCCATGGATTGAATGTGATCCCATTATAACTATGCCAGAATTAGGGGTAAACCTAGCTCGTCGAAATACTGGTGGCGGCGCAGTTTACCACGATCTGGGCAATTTAAACATTTGCTTTATATCCGTTATCCCACCGAAAAATGACTCCCAGATTGGACTGAATTTCAACGCCGAACGACGTTTTCATACAAATTCAATTCGTCATTTGCTAAGAGATCATTTCCACCTTAACCAAATCAGGATACCTAAGGCAAATGAAGATGACGATCTTAGCATATATGCAGATGACGCCAAAATCTCGGGAAGTGCCGCTAGTGTGTCTAAAGGAGTGCTACATCACCATTGTACATGCTTATTGAACTGTAATATTGAACGATTACAACAGTGCTTGAAGCAAAACCAATTTCTCTTAGAAAACAAGATCATCAAATCATCGCAGTCCACTAGTAGTAGACCTGCCCTTCGTGTATTTGTGAATCTATGCGCACAGCAACTGTAAATAAGTATAAACACGCAACATATTGATTGGAGATAATTGATTTTGCTCGAAATCAATTTAATATAATTCAAAATACTCTATACTTTATTTACCAAACTTGCAATTGCATCTCAAACACTAATTTTACATACTTAAAACATTTAAACACGTAGTATAATAACATACGATCATATGAATAAATATCTATATATATTATATATTGACATATTTTAAGAAAATAGTCTAATCGCTCAATTAAATATATCACTTTGATTGATATGTTTGAATATTTCTGTTAGCATAAAGATGAGCTTATTTAAAACAGTCTATCGATATTGCAAGCACATATCGTTATATTCTATTATGTAAAAGCTAAGTGCGTATCAAAATTAACCTGGTTTTGTATCTGTAGTCGTGTATTTCTATTAGAGCAAAGTAAATCACTTATTTTCTGTTCGCTTCGCATATTTTTATTTCATCATTTAAGATTTTTGGTTTCATAAACAGATATGTTTCAATTCCTATATTATTGATATCTATTTAACTACTTTAAGCTGCATTGCAGCAAAGATTCAAAGAAATACAATAATTAACTATCTATTTGATGAGTTATCAAAAATATGCCCTGCATATATTATTTTTGTGAGCAATTATTATAGATGCTGTGGCGATTCAACGATAGATTCAACGATCAATTATTATTATAGAAATTTTAATGTTCATCAAATTATTCTAAATATAATACATTAAATAACGAAAATTTACAAAAGATTGTAAAATATATAAATAATCGACATATAATTAAATATATATCTAAACTCTTAAATGGGAATTTTTTTTAAACTAGATAATCACATTACATCAGGAAATACATAGTTGGTTTGCATTTGGCCTCGCTGCGATTTAAGGATTGGGAATAGGGTTCAAAACCTGTTAACATAGCAAGTCCTCCTAATGACCTGCAATCTTTATTCTTATTTATGGTATTAATTATATTAATTAATAACATACACGTTTTATTCTAATACATGGTATATTATATATGAATCAATTCATAAAAATTCTGAATTATAAAAATCTTAAGAAGCACGAAATATCATATATGAAAATTCATTAAATTAATACATAAAGTTTCATCATATACGCGAAACTTCATACACAGAAATTTGAAAAATATAAAAAATCATACATTGGGAAATTTAATATACGAAAAATTATACACGCATATTGAAACAATTTAGTAAAACATAAAACTTAACACATTTAATTTATTTTAGTTTAAAAATTTCTGTCGTTTTTGGTTATATAATTACATGTCCAATTGCATGTGTAAATGTTTTGAAACTGTGCGAAGATAATTCATCGTGGGAAAAGTTCCATATTCCTCCACGACCTTTTTTAAACGCTTAGCATTGTCATGATAAGATTTTTCTGTGAATTTTGTTGATTCGCCGCGCACTGGGAAATTCGGACCTCATTCAATGATTGGTCCAGTTTTATTTTGTCAATTAACTTCCAAATAGATGGATGTTCGGCTCCAACCATGAAATAAAACCCACGATGCCAATCTTCAACATAATTGTTTGCCCTTGCAATGCCTTGAATGACTCTATGAAGGCAATTCCACGATTTTATTTCATATCGAGGGTCACGCCTTTGTCCACGTTGGTTAGTACCAATCCATGTGTCCTCGAAGTAATCGATAAAAAGGTGCAAGCCTTCTAATTCAGCATATGAAGCCTCTTGAACCAATATTTCAAAGGATGAAATGACATCTTCAACTGGAACAAATGCAAGTGCTTGGAAACATTTCACGTAGCAAGCAAATTCTGGGTCTTCTTTATAATTGCTGAAAGTTATCGGGAAGGTCTGAATTTTTCTCCAAAGAGACTACCCAAAGTGGAAGAGACAGCCGGCTAACTCTGTTTCCGGAAAAGCACTTCTTATTGCATTGCGAGCATCGATCTTAAAGTCCGTCATAACGCTAATTGGCTGAATATTCGGATTCAAAGTTTTCAAGTCAGCAAACATTCTTTGATATGTACATTCGGTTTTATGAGGGGGAAGAGCATAAATGTTGGGCAGCACGCCATTATATTTAATGGCATATATAGTGCATAACTGTACAAACAACGTCGGGGCAACTTTAAATGCACCATCCGCGTACCAACGCTGAGTAATCTCCATCATTTTTAAATTATGTATGGTTCCAAAGATAATAATGCGCTTCTTGCATCCAGAATCAAAAAGTAAAAACTCCTCTCCTTTTGAATTTTTCTTGAACTCATCTGGTAAAGTAATTGTCTACAATGACATTGGAACCGGATATGGTGGATACTTAGAAGCTTGACGTTTAAATTGCAAGCAACGTTTCGTAAAAGTTATTGGTGGAAGGCAAGGTGCGACACTTTGAGTAATTCGGGAGGTGTCTTGCGCAATTAAACTTTGTGTTGTTTATGCTGAGGAAGTCGCTGCTGTTTTTATTTGGCTGTATATTTTCTTGGTTTCAATTTTTGCTATATCGGCAGAATAATTATGATTTTCATTATAAAAAAAACAACTTCACTTCCTTTTGTGTGAACTCGACCGTTGCACTTAAACTTTTGAGCCTCCACTTTTAAATTTTCTCCAGGCTTTTGCAAAATGTACCTAATCCATCGTGAATAAGATGATATTTGCCTCGGTTGCTTTTAACAAAAGTAAGTGGCACGATAGCAAATTTGAAAAAGAATAATATAAAAATATAAAATACAGTTGGTTGATAAAATGTATAGATACTGTTTAGCAGTGGGTATAATAAAAATATGGTGTTCACAGTGTCTGGATAATAACTAACTATTGCTAGGGAAGCCTTAATCCAATAATCATGCATTCTCTTAATGTGTTGTTGAGTGATGTTTATGCATTAATCTAGACTTTGACATAACCAGGTACCTTATCGCTTAAATAGCGTTAAGGCTTATAAAATGTTTTACATTGAAAAAGTATAAAATAGTTTTTCATATACGATTTTTTATATATCATATTTCTCCATCTATGAAATGTCGTATATGATATTTCTATATTTTTAATATTTCTTGTATATGAATTTACGTATATGGATTTTCCATAAATGAATTTCCACATATGAAATTTCGTAAACTTAAAATCTTAACTTGTAAAATATGGGAAATGTTGAAGCCTTAATATTTGGATATTTTATTATTTAATTTATATGTAGTACAAAATACATCGACTCAACTTACTAACTTTTGATTAGTTTATTTATTTCTTTGATATATAAAGTTGTCTTTTGTTCAAAATGCACACTAGCTCGCATGAAGTATTTGTATTTTTGTCAAATTATTTGGATATAGTCTAATGCATGTATAATTATGTAGTGATTAATTGATATTCGTTTTACTTTAGTATTTTTTTTCATTTAAAAAATACTTAAGTAATACGTCAGTGAGCAGCGCAAAACAATCCAGCAACGAGCAACAACGACCGCGAGAGATCGTGACGAGCAGGCCAGCAAACTTATTGGACATCGGAGACAATCGAGAAATGCGAAAACGTCGAACAATGCTGCTAAATACAGAGGGAGAAAGCGAATGGGTCGATGCCGCGACCATTAATCGGCCCAACTTATCCTTCACAAGGTCAGAGAGCCGCTTTTTCGAAGACGGTGCTTAATATTCAAACATGGGGTCTTCACACGAAGTTCTAAGCAGGGAAGATAATCCCCAGTCAATGGATGGTTGTAGCGTTCATGTTGCTGCCGAGTGTTGTCTACAGCAAGGAGATAACTGCGATTGGCACTGTGAGGCGGGCACTTCTCTGAATATGGAATCACGTAAAGACGCAGAATTTTCAGACATCGAGGGGGTCTCTTGCGCTGCCCGTATATACGACGGACTGCATGAGGATTTATGCTGACATAATGGATAATTCTATTCTTTTTGTAGTTATTTTTGTTAAATTTAGCGTTATTATTTTTTATTTGTTTCTATTGATTTATTTTTTATTTTATAAAATATATCTAGTAAAAAATACTATTTAAATCATTACAATTTAAATCAATACGATTTTTCTATTTAAATCATTTATCTGTATCTTACTTTAATTACATTTTGCTTATTTTATGGATTATATTGTCTATTATCCAGTTTATCTGGTATGTTTTTCCCTTTTTCTTCATTATGTTTTCATTCACAACTGTTAATAAATAATATTATATTGCAGCAATATATATAATATTTATTTTATATCATTTATATTATATTAATATCATATTATCAGAATATTTATATTAAATAGAATTAAAGTATAGGTAGTTTTTGATTTAATTAAACTACCGGTGTATATATTCAAGATAGTTAAAACTATGATTGGGGGGGGCAATCTCGCTCGGTTTGGAATTGTGTTTTGCTCGAATATGTATTTGTTAATAGACACCATGTTTAAACACGATTTTGTTCTTCCATGCTCTATTTATGCAAGTTTCTTTCTGCTGTGCACATACATTCACTTGCGTTGTAGTAAATATAAATGAATTGACGACAAATTACATCGATATGAAAACTTTTGTAAATGCCATTCCACATGGTAGTTGGCAACCAATTTACGGACAACCAGAATTTGTGAATCCTGAAAATCTTGTTTTCGACGAAGAGCGAAGATTCTTAATTGAACAGGTTCAAAACCACTGTAAATGGAATCATCTTTTTGGATCAACCCCTGATTTTAAAGTTGACATCAGTGGTTTTGATTTAAGTAACAAAGTCGATTGCCGTGTTTGCACTGTAAAGAAAGGATGCATAAAAATCGATTCTGATAAAGAGTCCATGCCTTTTGAAAAGTGGATTCAACGATTTTCTAGATGAACAAATTTGTCAAATTATATCCTTTGTAATTTTATACATACTCATAACGCTTTTCTAAAGTGAACATCAACGTTTTTGTATCCTTTATAATGTTGTACATTGAGCAACAACCTTTATCGTTTTGCTTGTTGTATAAATTAATAAAATATTTTAAGAACAATGTGATCTTTTTCGACGAGCTCTTTGAATCAACATTCAAACTGTCTCATAATCTGGCTGTATCAACACGTATTTAAATACCGTCATTTTGCTGTCTGACGATTATAAATAAAATCAGTTATCGCTCTAATAATAAATATTACAGACCACTAACCACCATGATGTTTGCGTTGCACTCTTATGAGGTTTCTTTAAGCCAATGTAACTTGGCATACTTGCCATTTACATTTGTAAAAATTTACCTTGAACATTAAGAGTACTTTAAGCGTATTTATAATTACAGTATTTTTAAGTTCCAGAAATATTACAACATATATGTTAAACCTTAGCTTTTAAAAATTTGAAATTAAAATCAATTAACATTTTATCTTGAATTTCAAAATTTGTGTATTAGTAAATGCTAATCGGATCTAATTATATACTGATTCAAATAATTCTGCTAATAATGATAAGCCTTTACATTTACAAATCGGCATTTTTATTAAATAAAAAATTTACTTAAATCTTTGATCCCTACTTTTTTCCGGCAGATCATCTAAAGACTAGCATAGCTTCGTTAGACACTACAATAGTATATCAATGTACTACGTTGATATGGTTATTTAAATTTTATAGATTACTTAAATATTATTTAACTATTAGTTTTGAAATACTTATTACAATTCAAGATTTCCATCTCCTACTAAGTAAAAACTAACTTATCATAGCGCAAGCTGGTTTATATTCTATCTAAAATTTACATTAGAGATGTTAGTTAAGAAGCTAGTTGGTGTTAAATAGTGGCTACTCTGAACAGGCGATGTATTAATTGGAACATTAAATACAATTGAATTATTCGTTTTATAATTAAACTTTAATTTATTTGATCAATCATTAATACACAACTTGAATATATGTATAGAAATAACATTAAGATTTAATTTATATTTGATTTTATGTATATTTGATCAATTAAAGATATTGTTATTGGCATCCATTCATTGTATACGTTCAATATATTAAACCATGTATTAATTATATGATTAATGTATTTTATTGATACATAATTAATGTATTTTTATTTGTATTTAATGTAAAGTTTTATGTTTATTGAAAAATAGTAAATATATTATTTATTAATATTCAATTCATTGATGATTTATTTATTAATAAATTCAAATGTTTTGATTAATAATAAATATATGTAAATAATAAATATATGTAAATAATAAATATTTATTAACATATAATAAATAATACAATACACATCAAATCAAATATAAGAGGACATTGCCAAAATTACATAACATTAAAAAATAGACTTAAATTGATTCCAAATACTGATAAAATGTATTTTGATCGATATTTTTAAATTGTGTTTTTTTATTTTTAATTATACAATTTATGTATTTTTAAATTGTTGAAGGCTCGTTGTTCTATTTCAATTCTTGTTTTTTTTATTGTGTTAACTATTTCTATGTTCAATAACTTATTTCAAATGCTTCTAGTTTTATTTAAACAACTTGTCGAACACAAAAATGAACATATCGGATGATAAAAGCAATGAAGCAAAATGCTCGATTTTCCTATTCCAAACGACAAAAACTTAGGTGATAAACGTAATACACTTACACTGACTCAAGGTACGAGTTTGAATTATTCTTCAAAAAGGAAGAGCTTCCAGCTAGGGAGCCAAGTAATCTAATTATGATAAACAAATACTCCAATGAAACATGAACAATATTTTGTTACTTCACTAAAAACGTTTATTGAAACACTTAACTCCGCTAAGAAATGTGTCGGGATTTAACGCATCTCATTTGTCAACGTAACAGTCACAAAAGATTACCTAAAATACGGAAAAAGTACGATTAAAATTACTTTAATGTTGCGAAATAGGAAAGGTTGAATTCAAACTAATTATGTCATCATTAAAAGTCATAAATTTAAGCCATAATTAAAGCTTGTTGACGCGAAACAGCAGACACATCAAGGTGAAAAGAGGGAGTAATATGTATTTCAGTAGCGTTTGCCAGCACAACATTAAATAGTGATCTTTTATCCGATAAGACTGCTAACGTCCCTTTCTAGAGAATTATAAAAGTAAAATGCATCACCGACGATAGATATATACTTTACCTCACTGCTAGATATAAGCTACATAGCTAAGCATTTTTGTCCAACTCGCAAACAATCAGGCACTTACTGGTGAGCAATGCCCTCGGACGGTTCACCTACTTACCAAGCTGATTACACAATCACCTTCTCTGTATCAGGAAATGATCTTTTAAATACAATTCAAAAAGGCATCGTAAAATCAAAGGTGTAGCTATCTTCTCTTAAGATATCACCTTTAATTCTTGCTCAAACAATGTTACGCTAAAAAGATAATCAATGAATTTAGGAATTTTCAATGGACTTAACTGAAATGATGCTGCAAACCATCACTAAATTATTTATTATCATTAACAATAATTTCATCGGTGTTACTCCCATATCCAAATGATATGGTTACTTCCATATCTGGATGCGTTTTTGTTATTTGTCTTTTGCACGGCCTGTATGCAAACGTTATTGTTCTTCAGGAAACTTTATCAATCAAAAACACTCATAAGTACTTGATTTCTGTCACATTACATATATTACCATTCTACTACATAAATAACATCTCCACATTATATTTAACCTCAAAATCTTGTAATCTTCTAATGAACTTAAGTCTTACCACACTTTAAACTTATTCGATTCTGTCTTGTCTTGCTTAGCTAATACATTATGTGAAGACGGTAAGTGCGTAAGGATCGCAAATACCTATAATTCTCTTTGGAAAGATACAAAAATCGCTATTTCCTAGGTCGAATACTTGCCAATGGTTATGACAATATGCAGACTTCAAAAGCAAAATTGATCGTTAGATTAGTGCAATCATCCTCAGAGCTAACAACGATTACTTTGTTAATTTACCTCCACCTCGATTCGTTTATGCATATCAACAAATTCAATCATCGGCTTATTACTTATTCATAATAAGTAGTTGCTAAAACCCTTCTATATTGAACAGTCACAACAACACTTGACTAACTCACATGACTTACTTCGCTGCCAAATTGAAGAAGATATTTTACTAATAAGGAGATACCACTATGATTCAATTAAGGTGGCCTTCTTCCAAACGGCAATCAACCATTTCCTTACTGTAAGTAATGTGAGTTCGACAGGAATTACATTGTACATTGTAAAATGTAGAATGTAGAATTACATTGTAAACTACATTGTAAAATCACATTCTACATTGTAATTCTACATTACATTGAACAAGAGTCAAGGTTATAACAAAATGCACTGCCTTCATAATCTTTCTGACTTCAGAGTCAGGAAAAAGCGCTTGCTATCCTATCCCGAAAAATCGATTGTTTGTAAAATCCGCGATTATTTGGATAAGTGAAAGTTAACTCACCATGTTTTCATAAGTACGTTAGTGAACACTTAGTACTTTCAACTGTAGATGAAATACACTGGTATGTCAACAAAACAGTCATCATCTGTCTATACCTGTTGTTCTTGATTTTCCCACTACATATGATCGTATTTTAATTCCTTTAGTTATCCCCTCTGTCAGGCCGATCGGGTGTCTAATAGAGTTGTAAATAGGATAAAAAATACTGATGTACCCCAAATGTTTCTACTACAAAGATAACTCCTATGCACTAAGTTCTACATAATAATCGGTGTATCTCAAAGTTTCCATCTCTTCATCTTGTATTTAGCAGTTTCAATTCATCCTTATAAACATTTTATGAGAGATCAACATTTTTTTGTATACGCTAATGATACCATTGCCCTGCTCTCAAGACGCATGTTTATACACGTCTCTAAAATCAGTATATGCTTTACAACCTTAGAGCATTAGTTAATTACTTTTAACCTCCTTCTTAACTCCTCCAAAACGCAGTTGGTTGTCTTTAATGCCACCACTGTAACCGAGAAAAATTTAAAGAGATTGGCACTCTCATCATTTTCCACAATTATTGTAAATCAGGAAATCCACTCAATTACACATCGAATAAAATACTTGGACTTTATCATTTTTAATGAATTTGGCTACTAAATTTGACTTTAATAAATTCAAGAATGTTTTGAAAAGAGAAAGATGAGCACGTGAACGAGTCCATCTTGGTGTAAACAGGCTTCCAAACGATCCAAACTTATGTTATTAATAGAGTTCAGATAAGCCCTGATGTATTTGGGGCATCTCGACATTAGCCTTCTTTACATTATGACTTAACATGAACAGAGAAGTTTGTTTCTTAAGCACTTTGTGTCAAGATTAACATATATCGTGAGCGGTTATCGGACACTTAGATGTAAGGCAGATCCTTAATTGCTCATTCGCAAGGTGTCAAGTTGATGTTCACTGACGGTATCTGATTCATCTGCCAAATAAAAGTATGGATAAAGAAAATGTTATGATTATGAAAAATAACACTTAGATGACGATAACTAGCTGCTAATTTAGTTCTGACTTTTCTAATCCCTCTTGTATTATGTTAATAATAAAATTTATTTATTAAACAGCTTGCTTATTCTGACAATGTTATTTATAATATTTCTTTTAGCACAGTAAAAATCTTATTTTAATTGTAAAGTTTTAGTCGTTCTTTGCTGTATTTTACGATTTCCTTTCATTTGATATATGTATGGCTATTTCATTTACATTCGAGCGATTCCAATTTTTGCCAAACAAATCTCCTGATTTATTTGGAGCTAAATCTCTCAATTACATCAGGAGCTGTTAAAAATTCGAGAAACACTCTTTATGTTCGTTTTTGGAATAAATAATTTACTTACACCTGCAAGTTTTAATGATACAAAGAGCAGGAGGATATTTAAAATTTTATTATTAGTTTATATTATACTTAATAATAAAAGCTAATATTTATTATATTGCTAATATTACTAATATATATTACTAATATTTTATTAGTTTTTATTATTAATATTGTTCATTGTATCTAATAAATTTAAATTATTTCACACGACGATTTATAAAAAAATAATGATATTTAATTTCTTTTAAATTTATATATAGCACCCGTGGTTTAAATAAATATAATCAAATTCGTAATAAATCGCTTATTATATTCTTATATATTCCAATAAAACAGCATTTTGAAAACTAAATAAAGGACACGTGAACCCAATCAATCATTTGAATTAAGATTTATCCGATAATGTACTAGATTGTGTTCGTTGAATTCGCTCATTTATATTCTTCTGCATTTTTACCAAATTTTCAAAGAGTTCTTCTCCCGTTGGTGATTTACTAAGTATATTATTAAGCGGTTCTTGTTTGACAACTTTAGTTTTTACGTATTTCCCATACGACATGAAGAGTCCCAAACATAACATCAACATTATTATAATAGCGATACTTACAACGATTTCTTCTGTAGTAATCGACATTTTTTTCGAGACTTTTATTTTTGTTAAAAGTTTGTCTTCTAAGGTAATACAAACATGATATAAGCAAAAAGATTTTGCAGCAAAATGGCGCGAGTTTTTTTTCATTACCACTGGAAGTATTAAGTATGTCAGTTTTAGTTTTCCCAACGTCTTCCAGAATCTCAAAATGTTTGGAAAGGGCTTTAGTGTATATACATGTATTAGAAGAATCACTGCCTATTACATTGCCATCCTTGACATGCCAATGTAAATATTTTAGATAATGAATAAATATTTCTTTTATGAACAGGATAATTCAATAAATACATAGCAATATGACTTTTTAGGTATAATGTTGTACAGTACAAATCAAGTGACGCTGAAAATGCATACTAATACAAGTCAGGGTTTAAAAATTCATATTTACTCAAACTTTACGTAATAAAATATTGAATCTTTGTTTATTTTCAATTTACAAAAATAATATTTATTTGAAAATAAGTTATAGTTTTATTTAAGGTTCGTCTTTATTACATTCTTAGAAAATTCATAACAATAAAATTTGTTAAATTAAAATTTACTGATTTGAATTAGAAGTTCAAATCGAACTTCTAATTTGAATTAGAAGTTCAAATTGTATTAGAATTACTGATTTGAATTAGCATAGCAGTTCCTCCTGATGACCTCTAATTCTTATTCTGATACAACGTCTGTTATTTATTAGTCAATTCATAAAAATGACGTTTATTTTAAATTTTATTTTTTATTTTTTATTTTTTTTAACTTGATTTAAATTATAGAAAATCTAAAAACAATTATTAATTTTATTATTTAATTATTAAATTTTGATTTAGCATTATTATGTTTTGTTTATTTTATAATTATATAACAATACGTAGACTCAGTTAGCTGATTTAATTTGATATATAGTTTCACTAAATTTGGATTGTTAAAATTATATTATTTCGTACTTTTTATGTATGCTTGCTGGAAGTAAAACAGTCCAAAATGTTACTAGGTTCCTTTTATCATTTTGAACAACAACAATTTTAATAGCTCTAAGTTTTAAAAAAATTGGTAAATGCACCAGATTATACAATTTTTAAACCAGATCTCTAAATTTGATTGATATTAAAGTTAGTTCCGGAACAATTCAACTAGCTATGGCTTGACACGATTTTTACATGGCAATATCGTAGATAATTTTGTCATAAAAGATTATATATGTGCTCATAATTCAATTGGTTGTCCGCCATTAACCGTCTGATAAAATATAATTATTTTTGTTTTCTTTTCACTGTGCCTATAATGTTGTCATCTATTATTACTGTTTTTAAATAGTTGATACTGAGATAAATAGTTATTCAAGCTAAATCAAAGAAAAGATAAAAATATTTTTGATATTTCGCTAACTTCTGTTAGCATCTTCAGAAAATTACTATCTTGATTATCCAATAATTATTTATTATTACTGCCTTTAGTTCATAGTCTGGATTATCCAATGTGTAGTATATTGCGCCGTTACTTTTTTTGTTCATTTGTGAGCAATATAAGACTGGCGTGTTAGTGCGCGAACATTTATCTGTCCGCAAGTTTGCCCACCGTATACAAGCGATCAACGTATATATCGGATTTAAAAACTATATATATATATATATATATATATATATATATATATATATATATATATATATATATATATATATATATACATTGTTATAGCTTTCTCCTTGGTAAGGATTAAACTTGTTACACTGCCTGCTAGGACTCTCCATTGAGTTCAGGTATATAATATCCAAGGTAGTAAATAGCCAAAAAAATATTTTACTACTATAAACACTAGCAAAAAAACAGACTTTTATTTAAAATGTTTCGTCCGAATCTAGGACTTTTTCAATCTAAAAAAATAGTAATTAGAATCATAAAATCTGAAAAAAACTTTGTCTGTATATAATTAATCTGGTCGCCGAAAATATGTCTGTTCTATATTGATACCTTTTAATTTGTCGCGCATCAATTGACCTATCCACTGTTGTTCTAATTTTTTGCGGGTGACTTTTTACTCGACATTGCCCGCTATAACACAATATGTGAAACAATCAGTGGTGGTATCGTGGCATTTGACACAATGATTAACTATGGCGTCTTGGTTGACTAACTTCTTTATTACATCGCTTCGGCGGTTATTTAATCTTACATTCAGCGACAATCTCGCCTACATACTGTGCTAGACACTTTTGACAGTTTGCAACATAAATTATACCAGTTGTGGCGCATGTGATGTTTTGATTTATTTTGTAGTTTAGATTAGTATATTTACTTTTAAAACATTTTCTTTCTTCTACCTATTGACAACATGTCGTTCTACGTCTATTGCATTTTGTAAAACCTGTGTTTTATTTCTCCATTTGCTTTGAGTTTAGTTGACACTAATTTTGATTTTATTGTATTTATTATTTTGTAACTTATTTGTATTGATTTAGCTGAAATATTTAAATTTATGTTAATATTTTTTATGTCGTTTTTAATATTTCGAAATATTTTTTGTGCTCCTATATGGTAAGATATTGATATTATAATTTTTTCATTTTGTTTTGTGTCATGATTTTGTCTTAATTTTGTCGTCTTGATATATGCTCTATTTTGTGCTACGTCTATTTCTCTTTTTGTGTAACCTCTGCTTTGAAAATCTAAACGTCTTTTATTTATCCATTTTAGTCTTTCAGTTTTCGTGTTACACAGATGAAATATTTTTCTAAATTCGTTTTCCATTATGTTTTTCTTTGTTGAAAATGAATGACCGCTCTTTGAGTGTAATATATTATTACAGCCCTTTTCATTTTTATAGTCACCTTTTTCATTTTTATAGTCACTTGTTTTCATTTTTATAGTCACCTTTTTTCATTTTTATAGTCACCTTTTTTCATTTTTATAGTCACCTTTTTTCATTTTTATATTCCCCTTTTTTTATTAATATTTTTTTTCAGACCCTTAAAAATGAATTTCTTTTTTGATGAAAGTAATGAAAATAATACCGATGATAATGATATTGGAAGCAATTGTAATAACGATGGCTTACGTAAAAAAGACAGACTATTAATAGACGTTTAGTAGAGCTTTTTCTAGGATTACTAAATAACGGAATGTCTTTTAAAGAAATGGTTCCCATACTCAATGTATCCTCAAGAACTATAAAAAGACTTTACAAAAGATACACCGAAGGTGAGTTTGCTGATATGTCTACATTTAGATCAGGCCCTGAAAAGAAAATCAATACATTAAAAGATTTTTCTTTTGAGAAAAATATTTTTGCTTCAGAAATCAGTCTTAATCCATGCTTAAAATCACTTTGCGAAAAATTAAAACATAATAATGTATGTGGACCATATTCAGTGCCAACAGTGTCAAGAATTATAAAAAAGATAAATTATTCTAGGAAAACTTTAACTTTAGTGCCGATAAATAGAAACCGCAATTCTAACAAAGACATAAGAGCTCAATATGGTACAGCATTTTCTAATATACATGATGATCAATTGATATTTTTAGATGAGACTGGTTTTAATCTACATTCTTATCAAAGAATGGGATATTCACCTGTCAATACAAAGTGTTTTATCAGTTCCAAATTCAGAGGGCACGAATATTTCAGTTCTATGTGCTATTAATAATACAGGTATTGTAGGCTACCAAATTAAAAGCGAAGTTTTAAGTCTTTAGATATTCTTAATTTTGTTGAGACTAAACTACCTATTTTGACACAAGATAATAGGAAGTATATAATTATGGACAATGCATCAATCCATGAGATAGCAGAGGTGAGGGAGTCGTTTTGTAGAAGAAACTATATCTTAAAGTTTTTACCTCCGTATTCACCTCAACTCAATCCGATAGAAGAGTTTTTCTCATGCTTAAAGTCTAGGGTGAAACAAAGAGAAGGTGCTGCTAATAGGGATGTTCTTATACATACGATTGAAGATATTCTAACTAATAATACATTCATAATGGAAGGGTTTTTTAACCATATGCGTCCATGGATAGAAAAAGCTATTGTTCGTACTGATTTTATTTAATTAGAATAAAATTTTATTTTTCTTTTATTTATTTTTTAACTTTTTATTAGTAACTATAAAAAATGAAAAAGGTGACTATAAAAATGAAAAATTGTGAGTATAAAAATGAAAAATGGTGACTATAAAAATGAAAAATGGTGACTATAAAAATGAAAAATGGTGACTATAAAAATGAAAAATGGTGACTATAAAATTAAAAAGGACTGTAGACATACTCTTATTGTGCGTTGATATTTCTAGTTTTCCACTATTGTTAATCCGCAGTGACATATCTAAGAATTTTGTGTTTTCCTGACTTATTTCAGCGGTAAATATTAACGACCCAAATTCATTTAGCTTATGAATCATTGTGTTTAATGATGTTTTGTCATTACGCCATATAACGAATATGTCGTCAATATACCTTAGCCATAAAATTGGTTGTTCCTTTAAGGTTTGTAGAAACCGTTTTTCATACCAATCGACATAAAGTATAGCTAATATTGGTGCTACTGGCGTTCCCATTGCCTTTCCATTTTTTGATGATACGTATGATTGTTGAATTCAAAATAATTTCAATTCAAAATAGTGCTTAGTGACTCTACAACAAAATTTCGTTTTTCTCAATCCAATTACTATTTATCATTGCCTCATTAATCGCAGTTAATGCATCGTTAGCTGGTATATTAGTAAATAATGACTGTACGTTTAAAGTCAATAAAATATCAGTATTATTTGTTTTTACTTTTGAAACTTTCTCAATAAAATCTTTTGAATTTTTTATATAACTATTTACATTAATTATTAATGGACTCAGTAGCTCATGAACATACCTAGACAGTTTTTCAGTTGTTGTGTTTACGTTGCTGATTATTGGTCTTCCGACACAAGGTGTTATATTTTTGTGAATTTTTGGAAGCATGTAAAATTGACCATTCCGTGGATTTACTGTTATTAGTTTTTCTCGATCAGTGGTATCTAATAATTTGTTGCTAATGTATCTGTCAACTAAGTCAACAAGTTGTTTTTGAATATCTTAAAATGTATCTTTTTGTGCATCCTCGTAAGATAATCTGGATAATTGTCTTATTCCTTCATTTATATAATCGTTTTTCTTCCAAATCACAACATCATTAGTTTTGCCGGCCTTTTTAATTACAATATCGGTTCTTGCTTTTAAACTTTTTAATATGTGATGTTGCTTTTTGTTAATATTTGGAACATATCCAAAATTTGGTGGTAAGGATACATATTTTTTAAATATTTCTTTTCCGCTTCATAGAGAATTAATTTTTGCTCTTCAGTTGTGTTTGTGAAAGTCTCATTTAGAATTTTTTAAATTGATTGTGTAACTTCATATCATGAAAATTCTCTCTTAATGATATTAAAGTTCAATCCTAGACTTAAAGTATTTAATGTATCAAGTGGTATTGTGTCTTCTGTCAGGTTTACAATATTGGTTGGTATGAACTTTCTTGTTCTTTCACGTTTAAATCTTCGTACTGATATAATAGGTGTTAGATCTATATCTTCAAATGAAATATTTTTTTGTTCTCCATGATAGTTTCTTGGCCTTTGAAATGACGAGTTTTTATATAGGTTATGATCAAATATATCTCTATCCTTCATGGAACCGTACGTATGTCTGTAGAATTTTAATATCAGATTTTGTAAACGTTTTGATGTATTCGTTAAGGTCTTCTTCCATTGATTTTTTAGGGACCGAGAAAATGAATCATCAGCAAGCTCAAAATGGACGCACATATACTTTATAATTTGCAAAGTCTTCAGTTGGATGTTATTGTTTTTACAAAAAAGTAAGAATTTTAAATGAGCTCGAATTACTGTTCTCTGTTTAATAGACAGGACACGACATTGTGTGCATGTATATACATTGTTATAGCTTTCTCCTTGGTAAGGATTAAACTTGTTACACTGCCTGCTATATATATTGATGTATATATATATATATATATATATATATATATATATATATATATATATATATATATATATATCAAAATTTCCGTAAGGAAGCAGCGATTCGGGATCGATTTGAACAAGTTCTATTTATAAATAGCTAAGGATAAAAAGAAACCGACACAGACACAGTTTTTTAATTATTTATTGTGTACTTTACAACGTTTCGACAAAATGTCTTCTTCAGGTATAAGTTTCTTGGAAATTTTTGTCACTTACACACTTATACGTTTTTGCTTGCTACGGAAGAAAAATGTGGAATTTTTCCGACGTAAAATCGTCAATTTTTACATATTCATTTTAATGTAAATAATCACGGTAGTCGATACTCGTTATTAGGATTTAATTCGTCAAGATCAGTTTGAAGCTGGCCAACCCAATAACTTTCACGTTTCTTTCTATTAGTTTCATTACCAACTGTTTCGATTATAACACTAGTAAAGGTATGGTCAGCATTTTCTAATATATGGCTTACCGCTATTATTATTGACTATAATAATACTGTTGTTTTAGCAAAAGAAACCAATTGTTTAAATAGAAAAATTCTTGAGGCTTATTACATTCATAAAAACTCCAATATTATTATGCCGAATAATAAACCTGACGTAACTTTAAATATTTTGTAAAGATGCTGTAAACGATTCTTTTGCTTAAATAATCTTTTCTATTTTTATTTTTATACTTTATTTAATTTTTCTAGTACTTTTAATTATTATTTTTTTAATTTTTTCAAATTATTTATTTTGAATGAAAATATTATGGTAATTTTTTTGTTTTGTTTTTAAACTATTTTGAATCATCATTTTTTATTGCGTTTTATGTACCTTCAAAAGTTAAGATAAGATAAGATAAGGAATTTCTTAAATAACTAACAACCACTAAAAAATAACGAAAAGAGACATTAGAAAAAAAAACAAATGCAGTTCAAATAAGACAATTCATAATAGCATTTAGTCTTCATAATGATGTCACGGCCTCAGGTCCAGCGGGATCTGAGCCCTCCAGCTAATCCAACACGCCGCTCTTCGACTGAACCACCCGGGGTCTATCACCCCCCGAAGAATCCAATCTAGGCGGACTATGCGCGGTAATCGCGAGATGAGGAGCTTGAGAAACCTTAGTCTTTGCTCTGGAGGACGTCCTCTCGAAAAGAAGACTAATCCCGAGATAGCCCAAGTACCCCAGAGGCGCACTTGGGTTTTCCCATTCAACGACAGATGCTGAGCCCGTTTCAGGGCCCACCTAGCTTTCTTCAGGATACGTTTAAGTCTATCCAGGTCAGCTTTCGCCGACCAGTTCACCGTAACAGTGAACCCCAGGTATTTTACTCGACTTGTGAAGGTAGGGAGTGGTTGATTAGTCAATATAGAAGATAGAGCTGAGAGTGCTAGTCTCTTTAATTTTTTCTTTGTCGCAGGGGTGCCATGAAAGACAACTACCTGCGATTTGGATGAATTTAAAATAAGATTGGATAGGGTCAGCTGGTCTGTTAATCTTAAAAAGAAACGGCTGATGTCCGAAGCGACATCTTTGCACCTGCGTCCAGAGAACAGGGCCGTGGTATCATCAGCGTATACCACTAGATGTTGATCACGTTTAAAATTCTTGAATAGTACAATGGAGGCAGCAAGAAATAAGATAGGAGAAAGTGGGGATCCTTGGGGCACACCTGTAATAGGGTAGAACTGACACGCATCAGGGTCGTCTTCATAGTAGAACCTCTTGGTAAACAGTAATATCTCCACCCTGTTAACAATTCTCGCAGGCAACCCGAGTGACCTGAGAGAGGAGATAACAAAGGGAATGGAAATGCGGTCAAATGCAGCAGAAAAGTCAAGGAAAACAGCCACAGCTAGTTGATGGCTATTATCCCTACAAAACTGATGCACTTCACCTATTGCTGAATGAACCGAGCGTCCCTTGACAAACCCGTGAAAACTCGGTGGGATCAAATTACGCCTACTTAAATGGTCGCGGATTCTACGCGCAAGCGCTTTTTCGTAGATGGAGATGAGGGAGTTTTGAATCGAAATGGGACGCAGATCTTTGGGACATGAAACCGGACTATGCTTTGGTAAGAAAATTCTACGACTAATATTGATGCCGGCTACATCGGATGGTGAGGCTAAAAGCATTGTGACGGCCACTTCTCTTCTTTGATCGGCTGTCAAAAGCTGACAGACTCGAGAAGATAGTGGAGCGACGGATTTAGAGGTGCCCGGAAGTGGCCCCCAGGAGTTAAGGATATCTGTAACAGATAAGTCCCTGCTCCTGAAGTCACCCCAAGGCGGGATTGGTTGGGGAGATTGAGTGGCTCCATAATTATGTAGGGATAGTGACTCCTTCAAAACATTATCAAGGCCTATACTACCAATCCAACCCAAAGCTCTATCCTTCCAACAGACAAACTTCTCCTTCTTGAATATCTTCCAGAAGGAAGACTGAGAAGGGTTAAGGTGAGCGATGTTCGCCTTATCCCTGCTCAGCTGGAACCTATATCTAGTGCTCCAGTATTCATTCGAGATGGCCTGCCTGGCGGAAACAGAGACATTGGGAAGACGTAGCATTTTAGCCAAAACCTTGAGTTTTGTTGGAGTGGGATTGTAAATATGACCTTTATAGGTAGTCGAAAGAAACGCGGTAGCTTGCGAGGAGAGGAAGGAATTAAATTCGGTCAAATTCTCATTACCAATTCTGGGGAAGAGTTGGATAGCCGCCTGAAAGAAAGCCACTCTGATGGGATCAAAGTGAAACCTCCTTCTAAGCAACGTATCTTCCTCTATCCGCCAACGAATTAGGTCATGAGAGATGGTCTGTTTTTGGCGCGACTGCTCAGTACAGATGGGTTTCAACAACCACATCTTATGAAGCAGTAATATGTCGAGGAGAGAATTAGTTGTTGAGCAATGAAAAGTTGGGGACGGTGGTTTGTGAATAAGGTAATCGTTCCTGGCTCTGCGGAGTGCTGCATTAATCCAACGACCAGTTCTGTCGTTGAAGTCACCGAGTAACATGTCATAGCCACTACCCAAGATACGGTCCAGGAGATCACGGTTTTTGTGAATTTCCCCTGGCCTAATATAGATATTGGCTATGCTGATACGTTTACCATTCTTACAAAGTGAAACAGCTAAACAAGACAGGGCTGGACAAGAATAGTTTAAAAGAAGGGATGATCTTAAGGAGCATTTAACTAGGGTTAAAAGACCTTGAGATGAAGAGGCGTGAGGAGGGGTTATGTACGGAGTGAAGTGGGTGTAAATATGCTTGGGGATAAATCGAGTAATGTCCTGGGGGATACGGATAGACCGCGTCTCCTGAAGGACTATAACATCCGCATCTCTACCAGATAGAAGGCTAAGAGCAGAAGCACCTCCCGAATTCCACTGAAGTATATTCAGTGAAAAAGGCTCTTGACTACTTTGCATTGTGTTACGACAGCTGGAGTGGGATGCCTACCTCCTAGCAGAAACTAGGAGAGAGAAAGTTGCCCTTCTCACTCCCAGCCCTACCAGGAGAAGACACTTGCCCACCGGCATTATCTTCATCTCCCTTTGAGGCCAACAACTCCCAGCATATATCATCTTTCTTTGCCAACTTCAAGGAAGCCAACTTTTGTTTAGAAGATGATCTCTTCTTAGAACGGGGGGCTCTCTTTGAAGAGGTAAGAATCGTCGATGGAGGAGAACGGGACTCCTCGAATTTCGCTATCAGATGGTTCGTTAAGGCTCGGATCTCGTCTTTATATATCTGTAGTCTTGCGTCAACAATTTTGAAAATGTCGGTGTCCGACATACCAAAACCGTTTGAATTGGATAAGCTGGCAGCGGCAAAGTGGGCCGGTTTGACCGGTGCCCCACAATGCCTTAATTTGTATTCTTTGAAGATAGGACATCTTCTAGACCAGGCCGGGTGCTGACCACCACAATTGGAACACAGAGGGGGGAGAGAACATTTCCCCTCATGGACTTCGGAAGAGCTGCAAACCCCACACGTATGGGGCCTAGTACAGTTCGAGGACCAGTGCCCCCAGAGGTGGCACCCATTGCAATGGCTTCAAAAGTTGCCGAAATTGTATCACAATTCAAACAACACTGAAATCAGCTGTTTATCGCTAATAACATCATCACTTGCTCAAAGAAAATGGTGGCGATCGTTTTGAAGTTTTTATAAGCATGTACATTTTAAAAAACATTGTAATTGTCTGAAGATGCTAACAGAAGTTAGCGAAATATCAATAAAAATTTTCATCTTTTCTTTGATCCAGCTCCAATAATTATTTAGTTAGGGTATCATTTCTATGGTATTGTATATGGAATATGAATCAATGAAGGAATAATACCGCATCTCGGTGCTAATATCGATTATACTGAAATCATGTAGATGATTCAAAAGAACATCGAAGGCAACAGCAAAGATCTATAATATCCGATGATATTGTCTATTTCAAACAAAACGCTCACTAAAAAACCAGTTAGGGCACTCACGCTTAGCATGTCATTCATTCCATCATAGAATAAGTTCACTGGAAGGCGTATTCCTATTCCAAGCGATCACGTCTCATACAGCAATTGTGAAATACGTAAACATGTATTCAAATTACATATCCGTGGCCAAGAACATATCGAAATCGAAGAGGATAGCTTTGCGTGAACTTGATAGAAACGATGATATTGTCGTACGCAATGCTGACTAAAAAAAGAAATGCTAACAAAAGGGTCATTTGATCGAAAATAGACCATGCTAAGTAAGCTCAATGTCCACTAATTTATATATAACAAAAAGTTTTATTTCGACGTTTTGCCTCTCTCAACGGATTTTTCAATCTGTAAGTACAAAGCACATATAAACAAGTTAAAAATAATAAAAATATATAGCCACTATTCTATTTGCCAATAGTAAACATGATCTGAATTTATACATTTATGTCTATCGGTAAAAATCTGTTTGATCTAGTTTTGTTCTAGTTGACACCTTTCATGTGTATCATTTATCTTTCCGTCAATTTGCTTTTTTATTTTATTTGTTCTGCTGTTGAGCGACATGTTTAGTGAAAACCCTGTTTTTTTTTTCTACACATTGAGCATTGCATAACGTGCAAGTGGCTGCGTGAATTACTCGTTTTGTCGAGCACTTTCGCAAATCTCGAATATTGTATTTTAGTGACGTTCCTGCAATTTTGAATGTACTTATTTCAGCTACTTTTCGGCAAAAAAATTCTCAGACGTCGGCATTGCTCACATCTTCTAGCTTGGTCGTGTACGGCGTTTATCATCAATGACGTTAAGAAAGAAGTTATGTCATCTTTAGATAATTATTAGCGCTGCATCAAAGAAGAGAGAAATGAATTTTGATACTCCACTAACTTCTGTTAGCATCTTCAGAGAATTCAGAATTTTCAGAATTCATCTTCAGAATTTTCTGAAGATGCTAACAGAAGTTAGCGAAATATCAAAAATAATTTCCTCTCTTCTTTGATCCAGATCCAATAATTATTTATCAATAATGGATCATTATCAACTATTTATTTCATCTTTGATTTAGAATCAGAGATTTTTATGAGGTTCCGATGATGTTTCATGTATTTTATTCACTGATAATTAAATCGTGATTGACTGTATCTAGTGCTGGATGTACATTGAGCTTTTAGTGTATTACCTAAGTGTAAATATTGTTTACCCACATGTAACTAAAGATGTGAGTTATATTGCGTGCAATATCGTTGGGGGCAAGATGCAATGGCGGATAACTGTTCTTGTTGCATGTGTTTATATTTTGCTGTCCTTGTGCTATCCCAAACACTTCTTCCGAAAGCTGTCTTTTAGACTACAACGCATGTATATTTAATGTATCAGCATTAATGCAAATAAATTTATTTGGACACTCTGCCTTTCGACTTTGACAAATTAATTTTTTTTATTTTTATTATTATAATAATATAATTTATATTATATTATTTGGACATATCACGGACCGGTCCTACATGGTTATTAAAATTTATTAACCTACTTGGTTATTAAAATTAATAACCAAGACTAATATATTAATATAATTAATAACCAAGACGTTAATATATAATCATGACCTTAAAAAAGTCTTGGTTATTAAAATTCTTACAATTACAATTATATCTACAAGATTACAATTATCTGGAAAATTACAAGATTACAATTATTATTATTATAACATACTTGATTACAAACTACCTACAATCTAAAATAAATACACTAATTACAATATTCCTGAACAAGAATATACACAATAATACAATTCTCGAACGTAATGCCGAAAGGGCGACCAGCTCCTCCAAAATGCTGTTCCTGCAATGGACAGGCTGCTCGCTGTAGAAGCTGTAGGTGTGCTAAAGCGAAACGTCCGTGCAATTGCTGTTCAGTTAATAATTGTGAGAACGTGTTTTTGTGTGTGGATGGTATTGGAAACGCCGATCAAATGAATGAACCAACAATTCAAGCATCTGGGATTACTTTTCAAGCAGTTTGGTCCGTGTCACATCACTACCCAATACAAATAACAGCGATACACTGCATGATATTTCCACTCGTAGTGCATTTATTGAAGTCATGCGATGGCGCCCGAATCTCTTCTACCTTCCACGCTGCAATGAGAGCCGAGAATTTTTAGATGAACTTACCAAACTTTTTGATGTAGCGTGCCTACCCGGTGACGACGGATCTGCTCTGATGAAAGTAACGATATTGTGTCAGTGTGTATTACAGAAAATTGGTTCTTCGAAAACCCGAATAATCCGCTCTTGCATGGCACGTCGCCTTCATTTATGGCGAAATTATAAGATACCTGAGCTGCTACAGGAGGGTAGGTGCCTGCAGAATCACATTCGTTCGTTGAGGAATAACACCGAAGCTGGGAACAACTGGCAAAGCTCCTTTTCCAAATCAATGTTGGCTGGTAATACAAAGACCGCAATCCGCATAATCGACGATAATCCGAGCGGCAGATGCCTTAGCCCAAACGAGATTATTGAAAATGTCACTGTCAAATCGGTTCTAGAGAGTAAACACCCACCTGGTTCTGATATCGATGTGGAAGTCCTACTTACCGAATCATACAGAGAATGCGCTGACTTCCACTATTCCCTCTTTGAAGCCATCGACGCAACTTTAATCCAAAAATGTGCTAGGGGAACATCCGGTTCAGCTGGGATTTCAGGTGTAAATGCCCTCTCAAGGCGTCAGATGCTCACATCGTTTGACAGGGATTCTCTTAAATTAGCATCTGTGATTGCATCTTTGGCGAAAAGGCTGGCCAGCGGACGTGTTCCTGTGGGATCGACAGATGCTCTAGTCGCATGTAGACTGATAGCCCTTGATAAGTGTCCCGGGGTTCGTCCGATAGGAATTGGCGAAGTGTATAGACGGATAATGGCCAAATCAATCTTATCAATCATTTCGCCCTTTATGAAATCTGTGGCGGGTAATCTACAGCTTTGTGCGGGGCAAAAAGGAGGCACCGAATTCATCATTCGGGATTTTCGAGACTCCATTAAGAATTCACCATCACATTGTCTACTCATGATAGACGCGCACAACACATTCAATAGAATAAACTGGAGGTTAGCGCTTGCTAATATGGAGAAGATCTGTCCAAGCCTGTCACATTTCCTGGATAACACCTACCGTCGCGATCCTATGCTCACGATTCAGTATGATATTATTTTTTCGCGCTAAGGTCTAACCCAAGGCGACCCTTTAGCAGTGGCAGCCTTTGCAGCCGCCACCACACCTATGATCAGGCGATTAAGTCAATTACACCCTACAATTAAGCAGCGATGGTACGCAGATGACGTTTCCTGCTTCGGGTCCCCCGCAGACGTGTTATCTTATTTCAAATCAGTATTGTCGATCGGACCACGATACGGCTTTCATGTAAATGTTGCCAAGTGTTGTGTTTTGACTGACCCCTCAAATACTAACACATGTGTGAACTTCTTAAACCAGGGTGTTCCCGTTGTAACGAATGGTGCTAAGCTTCTTGGTTGTCCGATTGGTTTTGGGTCATATGAAAGAGAATGTGTTGGTTCCATGGTTAAGCAATGGGTGGTCCTGGTTGAGAGATTAAGTGAGGTAGCTAATAGCTTCCAACAACTTGCATACTCAGCCATAGTATTTGCAGTGCAACATAAATGGACGCACGTACAATGTGCCTGTTGTTGTGATCCTGAATGGTTCATGCCTCTCGAAATAGCGATCAGAGAGCTGTTCCTAGTCAGAATGACTAAATCTGTTATATCAAACATGTGGCGAGATGTATTGAGTCTACCCATCTCGTTAGGTGGCTTAGGAATATTCAATCCATGCGATTCCGTTGATATAGAATGGAATTGTTCGTCTAAGCTTTGTGCCACTCTGTCGGAGTTAACTCCAGCGTTGGAACTGGAACGAAAGCAACTATCAGCCATGTCTGAGGTTCGGCACCTCAAAAAAACATATGGTGAAGAGGCAATGCGTAAAGTACAGGCAACTTGTAATGACCTAGTTAGCAACACCTTGAGGTATGCATCACAAAAGCGGGAGTCTACCTGGCTTTCAGCGAGAGTGTGCGATGATCGAATGTTTAGATTAAGCAACCGCGAATTCCGTGATGGACTGGCTGTCAGGTACGGCTGGGATATCATTGATGCACCAGCCAAATATGTCTGTGGAGATAACAACTCCGTCGCACATGCATTATCTTGTAAGCGAGGGGGAAAAGCGATTATTAGGCATGATGTGGTAAGGGACACATTTGCAAACGTAGTTTTCAAAGTGTGTTCAACGTCACAAATCGAACCGACATTAGCGCCACTGGAATCTGCTGACGTATTCACCCACTCAACTACTACGACTGACCGTAACGCCCGAATGGATGTGTTATGCATGGGTCTGTATGGTGTACCAACTGTGCGGTTCTTCTTAGGCATAGCTATATTTAATTATCATGCTCGTTCGTACGCTACGATGGCCCCTACTGCCGCCTTCGAGTTTCATTAACATCGCAAACATGCTAAGTACGCGGAGCGGATTTGTGCTGTAGAACGCGCGACATTTATACCTATAATTGTATCGACTCAAGGTGGCATGGGTGTGGGGACTGAACGGCTAGTGAAGAGGGTCGCAAAAGTCCTTTCTGAGCGTCACCAGAGCACTTATGCTGTTAAGCTTGCCAGGATCCGGAGAATCATAGGTTTTGCGTTGGTGCGTGCCAATTCCTGGTGTTCCGGGAATCGGAGGGATCCAATCGGAAATCACCCAAGCAGCACCCTCATGAGGGACGATCAAGGAATGGAACCCCCTGTATGGGTATTCTGGTCCGCCATAGTCGACCTATGAATGCTCTGTCAGTCAATTAAGCTATGCTTTAGCAAACCTGTTGCCTGAATTGGAACATTTTTACGCTTAACATTTGCTTTATTTGAATGTTCTTGTATAAATTACAACAATAAAAAAAAACAAAAAAAATATTAATAATTAAAAAAATTATTATACATTATTTATTAGGTTCCCTCAAACGGGCCTCTATACATACAGTTACATTCATATGCAATTAATAAATATATTTATCACCAAGGTTGGTCATTTTTGCTTCACGATTCATTCGTCGTGAATAGATGTCATGATTCTTTGACAAATTAATAATAAAGATTTTTTTAAGCAAAATAATACATGGATAAATAAGTTAAATTAAGTAAGAAAACGAAAAGAAAACAAGTCATAACAACTTCCTGACTCTTCTGCTGATGTCTTCTACCATCATGACATCAGGTCCAGTGGGATCTGAGCCCTATAGCCAATCCTACGGTGATTGAATCGGTTACTATAAATATACGTTTAAGTCCTTCAATGAATAACTAGATGTAGTCCTTTTAGTACTGCATATGATTCAGCACTGATACTGTGTTTTGAATCATCTTAAGGCCTAAGCCAGAATGCATCTTCCATCACCTGATCATCAATTTGAATAACGACACCTATAGCCAGACTACTGACATCTGTCCATACAATTCCACAATTTGATTTGCTGATTGGCTCCCTCCGAAGCGCATATCCTCAGTTTTCACTCTTCGTAGAACATCGTATAACATTTGTCTCACATGATACTTGATTTTATCGTTCCAATCGCAATCATGATAAAAAAATTATGAAGCTTACTGTTGGGCGTAACCAGTTTCCAACAGTATAACAAGCAATAAGCTTGTCAACCAGCGAACATAACTGTCGTTTCCTTATTGATTTATCCATATCTTATGGTTGATTTCCTCTTTTCCAACTTACACTGTCTTTATGTGCAACAATATTAAGACCCAAAAAACGTGTTCCGCATAAATTATGTGAAGGCTTCGATTCAAGGCCAAATTTATTAAATGCATATATCATGTTATCTACATTTATTTATGTTGTGTTGATTATAATATCATTCAAGTAGTTATCTACACATTCGGCCATGTTCATTTTGTTAATGACATACCGAAATGTAGTTGTAATTATGCGAGGGGACACATTTTAACCAAATCCAACACATGTAAGGCAGTATTGTCTGTTTTGTAAACAAATTACTTGGTAATACCATAAGGATTTGTCAACCTTTATTTGTAAATACACCGTATCTAAATCCATTATGTTTACTCTGTCCCCGAATTTTCATCAATCTCTAAGCTTTTGGCTACATATATCTGCGTCGGTAGTATGTGATTTTATGGATTTATTTGATTTTCGATAATCATGTACGGGACTCACTTTACCTTTATTCTGCTGCACAATAGCCATCAGCGGTAAAATATTTTTCACCTGGCCATCATATTCTATCAGCCATTCATGATTAATCCATCGTAGCATTTCCTTTGGTTGTTCAAAGGACCACTTCCACCACACTACTCATGTCACACTTTGGAATTCGTCAGACAAATTAACGTCATATATAGCTGTTTTGATAAAGCAATTTATATCCCCATTTAAATCGCTGGTCATGTGTTCAATACGGTTATCATTTCTAGATAGTGTAAACTTGACAGAACTGTCAGCATCAATCTGTTCATCCATAATCTCGCTATCACATCAACACTGATAAACACGTCATATGATGGTGATGAGTCGGCTAATAGAAAATCCACATCAACTGTAAGACCATTAGCAGTTGTGTCATTGTTGGCAGCTGCTTACATATTACTATCTGATTATTCATTGTAGTTACGCACATATCGTTATCGATCACATTGTCAAAGGCTAAAATCGCCCACGATTGTGAGGATATGATTGAAGAGAACATCTACTATTCAATAAACCCACAGTACGATGAACATTGAGAAAATTTCAACAGTGGAAAGATGCGATTTTTATCCTAAAAATCTTGACGCACCCATCATTAGTTTTCCGATAGTGATTTTTTGTATACTGGAATCGACGTTGTCACTGGAAAGCCATGTGATTTTCTTAATACATAGCATAATCGTGTTTTACTTAAATTATTTTGTGAGCATTAATGAGGCATGTGACCTATTTTATCACATGCAAACGTGACCTAGTTTACCACACATCGACTTCATTAGCATCATCAGTTGCTTGAGCAATATCTCTTAATCCATAAGGTATGTCAAATTATATAAGGTGTGTGAAACGTTCAAGGTCTGAAGCGTAGCCGCCATCCAACTCACTATCGACGTAATTTCCATCTTGAAATATTTGAAAGAATCCTGGTTGATATAAGTAAAACACATTCGTAAGCGCTGATTTAATTATTTGTGGAGTTCTTTAGTTTCTGAAGACTGATCTTGATAAATTATGAACGCTTGATCAATTAGAAAAAGCTGGACTAATTTCACTATGTTATCAATTCCTTTATGCGAAGCAATAAATTCAAGTCGCTCAATTTATATTGAGAAATAAGAAATCACATTATAAATCGTACACTGATAATAATTCTCCCAAATTTACTTGAGTCATACTAGCCGATTTGCTTGTAGCAATTATAACATTAAAACAACAAAATCCCAAAGTACTTTTTCTTTGAGAGCTAGGTGGGCCCTCAACATATGTCATTAGAAGGAAGCGTGCATGTGCGCTTTTGGTGTAGGGCAATCTTGAGATTAGTATTTTTCTCTAGAGCACGTCCACCAGAGCAAAGACTAAGTTTTCTGGAGCTCCTTATATCTATATTACCTACCATAGTACGCCTCGATTGTAACTTCAAATGTGTGAGATATCCTGAGTGATTCAGTCAGGATCTCACTCTGTCATTATATAAGACGAACTATAAAGTGAGTCAAAGATTGGACACTGTATTTGTTTTCTGTTTTTTACTCCTTGTATATTTCTTATTAGGTACATGCTTTGTTTTTGTACTTTAAGAAAACCATTATTATTACCTTTTCTTTCTTATTAAATGTTCTTTTCCTTCCATTAACATACATTTAATACATATATATGTATATGATATACATATATATACATATATTATATACATAATATATGATATATATTATACATATGTCATATATATGTATATATCAATGTATATATGTATTTATACATATATGTATGTATGATATACATATATATGCATATATTATATACATAATATATAATATATATTATGTATATGTCATACATATGTATATATCAATATATATGTAAATATGCATATTTGTATATATTATATACATATATACATATATTATATACATAATATATGGTATATATTATATATGTATATATATGTACGTTATATATGCATATATCATATTAAAAAGTTTGATACCTAAAACGTTTGATAGATAAAATAACATACAATAATATTGAAATCTAAAGAACTGATATATGCTTCCTATTTGCTGATACTGAACAAGTAAATTTCGACGATGGCGGACGATCTAAATTCTTCAATATTTAACCAACGACTTGAAATAGAACGCATTGTTCAACAACTAATAGAGTATGAATATGATGATTTATCAAATTGGTCAAAGGCAATTCAATTTATAATTAATAACTACCCTCGGCCGGGCCGCGGTCGATATCTATGGACAATTGTACAACAGTGTTGTAAACACTTCTACTTACGCGATAACGTTAAAAATAACGCTGATTTCTTTGCAATTTACAAGATTTATGCGAGATTCGGAAATGATAACCATCGTTTATTTCAACATTTATTTAAAAATAACGTTTTCAATGGATTAAGCGAATTTTGGGAAAGCTGGTTCGGGATATGTTCAGCACAAGGTAACCAGCAGATGTTTAAGGAGGTGTTTGCTCTGTTATGTAGCAAATCAGCATTATCGCATGACGAAATTCATCGCATACAATTTGAAATAAGTAACTGCAATATTATATCCGATGAAAAAAACAGATCGAAAGACGATGACGAGCATACTTGCTCGCAAGTGAGTATATACCGAGACTTGCAATCTTCATCCGACATTCGAAATAACAATTTAACTGTCAATGATCGAAGTCAACATCAGCCTTTGCGACAAATTGATATTATTGATCGCCACAATAACGAGTACGGTACATCAGAATTATTCTCTACCAATCTCAGCAATAAGTCACTATTAACTAAGACGTGCGATCCAGTAATTGCGTCACAAACATTTTGTCCGGAGGTATCCAGTACTTTATTAGGAAAGCCTTCTAACCGACTATTAACTGGTATTATCAACTTAACGATCAATGCGGTTATTGATTTTTCCATCTGTAACGACATTAATGATAACGATAAACAAATAGTTTCCCTCGACCATAGTTTATCGACGACGATACATGATTTACTTGACAAACAGCTTCCTAGCAGATCCATCGTTATTAATCCGGTTGATCCCTTTTCTGCCGATGTTCAAAATCGCTTGATCGATTACGAGTTTCTGAGCAATCAGCCGAACTTTGTGCAATCTAATATTGCTCTTCCTGATAAATTATACGAAAATTGTCTTATCGGTCCAACAGATCAATTTTGGCGAATCCTAAACTGTTGTGGTTCCGGCACATTTGCTGATGTGTATTGCGCTCAATTGGAATCGGATGGAGATTCTGGCAGTACTGATATATTTGCTCTTAAGGTTCAGAAACGACATGATGTATGGGAATATCAAATATTAACCACACTTTTTAAGCGTTTGGAAGATAATCACGAAGATCCACTAGTGATATCTGCTTTTTCAAAAGTGGATTTATTCATCAAGTTACCTTCTTTCTCAATTGTCAAAACACAATATTTTCATTATGGCAGTTTGCTCAATTTAGTTAACTGGCATTTGAATGAAAATAAATCCATACCCTACTACATTGTCACAGTGTATACACTGGAGTTATTGAAGATAGCTCAAGTTTTACATAAGTACCGCATCATCCATGCCGATTTCAAAACAGATAACATTTTAATTCGCTTTATTTATCCGAACAACGAGTCAAATAAAGCCAACCTCACTCCATTAGTTCTTACTGACTTTAATCGAAGTATTGATCTTACACTTTTTCCACCAGGTACGAACTTTTTAGTACCCAGCGATTTATTGCCTTCACAGCGTTGTCCTCAAATTCGAGAATCACTGCCTTGGACTTTTGAGATCGACCAATTTGGCATATTAGATGTCGTTCATACATTAATTTTCCGGAGCTATCTTGAAATTGACTATGACACTACAACGAGTTGCTGGAAACCGAAGCGTCATTTACCTAGGAAATATCGCAATAAGCCGTTTTGGTCTAATTTATTTACAAAATTCATGGCTGTAAATTACAATTTTCAAGAAAATAATGCTAACTATGAAGGATTAATCAATGAATGCACTTTAGAGTTACGAGAACTTGATCGTACAGAATTGAGTGCGTGTTATTATCTCAGAACCTTGAATACATTGTAACAGCACATAAATTCATGTAAGTTTCTCTATATTAGGTGTTTTTGGAGAAAAAAAAGCAATTTTCAATTTTTTTCGATATTAATAATATATGACATATATATACATCTATTAACATCAAAGTAACTCTTAAAAACAATGTTTTTATCATATTACAATCATTTCGTATGATATGTTCTTTATTCATCGGAACTTATTAAATGTTCCATTCTTTCTTCATGTTACAGAGCTCATTAACCTTTTCAATATAGTATTTCTTATTTTGAACGAATTTAGTCGTCTCTTGAGCTCCCATCACACTTCGCAAATACTCAGAATATAACTTAACGTCGCATAGCGCATTAACCGCATTGGTCGAGTACTTTGGTGATATGCATATAATACGCTTAATGAAATGACTTTACAATTATCGATCTGCACAAAATTAGAGTTCGTTAGGTCCGACCAGATTGCTGAAAGAACCAATGACAAAATTGGCAGTAGCGTTTCTATGACGCTTTTTGCACATTTATTTTAAAGATGAAGTGTAAAAGAGTACATCTAATTGTCAAAAGAACCCTTAAGTACCTGTATTGGTTGCTAAACTTATCATTCTGATTATTTAAACTAATCTTATATTGCAAGCAAAATCTACCAACTCAATGAAATTTGAATACCCTTCTTTTTGAATATTCATTTCAAGGATATTATCTTGAACAGTACTTATCTAGAAAAGTGGCTGCGCTTTGAGTTGACTTAAGATCCTTTGCTAGAATAGCCAAGTCATCAGCATAAAGAAGAGAGCTTAATGCCTGGCATTCGTTATGCAGATGAAACGGAAAATAATATCAATTATTATTGTTAATTACTGATCCATTATTACTGATCCATTATTGATAAATAATTATTGGAGCTGGATTAAAGGAAAGAAGAAATTATTTTTGATATTTCGCTAACTACTTCTGTTAGCATATTCCTAATGATCTTTAAATTGATTCATCAGAACGTCCTCTTGGAAAGGATACAAGTCCCGAGATAACTCTACTACAGGAAGATGCTAACAGAAGTAGTTAGCAAAATATCAAAAATAAATACGTCTTTCCTTTGATCCAGCTCCAATAGTTATTTATCAATAATAGATCATATTATCAACTATTTAAAATTATTACTGTATTTAACATTATATGCAATATAGCAATAATGATATATTAGTTTAATATTGAATGTATTAATTTTGGATTATTCAAATGTAAATAGTTAATTTCCGTGATATAATACAGTGTAGTAAATGATTTCAATAAAAGAGCTATAGTTTTTGTTAATTATAGCACTTGTATAGGAGGACATACGATCAATTAATATCACAAAGCGAGAATTAAAGATTATTTTAAAATGATTTTCGGAATTACTTCGTTGGCCAGGTGTATCTGCAGAATGAATATATTTACATGTGACCTTTTTAATTATTTTATGACTATGTAATTTACAAATTTAAACTTTATGTCACCATAAATACTCAGTTTAGTTATTAGTGAGTTATTTTCGTAATCATGTCCTTTTAGTAACATAAAGATATAAATGCGAATAGGCTACGAGCATAATTTACCAAGAATGTGAATTTAATCATAAAGAATTATCCACGAGATGTAAATTGGATGTTCATCCACATTAAGGCACTGTTATAAGAAATATAGACTTTGAAATATAGGAAATCATATATTTTTGCATGGTAAAGCTTTTCTATTTAAATCATTAAATATCTCGGCTAAGTTTGCTGGTTTTGTGTCATATATCGTTTCAACTTTGTTGATTTTGTAATGTAGTCGACATTATATATTATTTATACAATAAAATTGACATTTTGAAAATAAAATTTATAAAATCAATGCTTTTAGCACTTCGTTCAATAAGCATATGGTGTTATATATCATTACTTGATTACTTAACCATACGTATGTGATGAACGTGTGTGTTGATTTATGTAAATATCTAGCAATATATTTGTTTAAGAAATATTATTAACTATTTTTTTCACGTGCTTCTTGTATATCTATGATTTATTCTTTTTCAAATGACACATTTTAACGATAACGCGAGACACGTTTGTTGTTGTTCTCCCTTTCAGATGTTGAATGAATCACGGCTAAAATGTTTTAGAGAAAAAATGAATCAACACGAGCAAAGTAAAACAGTAAAAATAACTACTATTCACAAAGCTATTAATTCTAGAAATTAAATCTACAATTTAATGTGAGCAAATATATTCTCAAATGCTTTTAATCAATATTGAAAAAGGCTATTATGAAATTTAAAATTTGAAGTTTTCCAAATTTCTACATTTTAGACTACATTAGTTATTTACTTTATAGAGTGTTGTTTACGTTTTACCATTACTGGTTGTTATTATGTTGTAGCTTTATTTAAATAATTTGTTAAATAATTTAACATAAAACTTATTTTAATTATTCAATCAAACTGAGTTATCAATCGTTAAAGACCATAGCAAAATTAATTGAAAAAGCAACTCCATGATAATAAAACTTGTTTTTCACTAAGCAATTTGTACAATTATAACAACACAACGGTAGTCGCATCATTAGGCTTACAGTTCAAAAAAGGGATTTCATTGCAAGATCTTTAAGTTGATTATTTCATTGCAAGATCTTTAAGTTGATTCCGCAGAACGTCCGCTTGGAAAGGAAACAAGTCCCGAGATAACTCAAGTACACATGTGGCGTACTTAAACCACCACACCTTTTAATGACAGACGTTAGTCCCTTTTCAAAGACCATATTGATTACATTGGTTACTCTGGCCATCCAGAGTAAACAATGTAAACAATGTAATCATATTGATTACATTGTTTACTCTGGCCATCCATCTGTGGCGTACGTTATATTACCTTATTCACTCTGTCCATACATCTCCCAAACTCGATATATTACAAATGTCGAAAGCTGCCATCGTTAGTAGTTATGGAGTGAAAATCGGTCAGTCAACCACACTTCAAACAATTAACTAAATGGACCGACTTATCCTACTAGACATTAAGTATGTGGTAGGGCATTACGCTGCCGAATATACGGTTTGATTTAGCAATGTTACATTGTTTTGACAATTTTTATAAAGTTCATTCCACATAAATTTATGTTTAAATTAATTATTTTCGTCGAAAATAGTTACTTTAGAGCTTGATCAGTCGACAAGTTTGATAACAAAACATCACTTTTATTTTATGCTTTGCAAAATCATTCTAGCATCTTAAGAAATAAAATTATATTTTGTATATATAATAATTTATCAATACGAGACAATAACTTTCAAAAGCGTCCATATTTTCAATTGCTATTTTGATTAGCAAATAAGAATATATGAACACATTTAAAGAGGTTAAATACTGACGCAGGTGATCATATAAATACGAACAAACGAACGATACGTTTTATTTATAATAATACAAGCTGATGATGAATGTCAACAAATTTCTTTTTAATGGTCGCGTAAACATCCATCTTGTTTAAAGTGGCTCATCATATTCCTGGTCGATAACAACTTAACAGCATACGATTAAACTAATCGTAGTCTGCCACATACAAAAGACAATATATAACAGCACATATATTAGATAAAATATATTAATATATTATAATTTAATATAATATATCATATTATATAAAATATAATAGATAAAATATTATCTTATTTTAAGTTGTAAGAGGCATTTAAGACTATTAGTTGTGATTTCTAAGTGTTAAGAAGATTTGGTAGGGATAACATGTCTTAATTATATAAAGAATTACCTGATTTTGAGATAACATAAGCATATACCACAATATGCTAAACGTGAGAGTGGTTTAATCTAAATATAATTAGATGCGGCAAAATATAAAATTCAAAAGAGATGAAATTCCTGATAGACACCAGTACTCGGAAAGAATCAACAAGTTTACTTGTAGAAGAATAATAACGAGATATCCCAAATAGAGAAGAGACACACACATTGATCACTTTCAAATCCCATTTTGATATCTTCAAACAATTTTTTAATTATTTAAACCAAATCTGTCAACCCATTTTTAACAAAATAATAAAAAGATGTTAATAAAACACAGGGTCATTGCAGATTGTAAGGGTAGGGATGAGCTAATCATAAATATGTGATAAAGTTCATTGCTAGCACATTTTGATTTTCGAGATACAGGGATGTCATAAAAGACTACCACATGCGAATTAAAAGGGTTAAGAATATTCGATGGGACAGCTTCCTCAATCTTATACAAATTAGCTAAATTTTGAGACATTTACAACTGCGTTCATAGAGCAAGAATGTTGTATCATCAGCGTATACCACAATATGCTGAACGTGAGAGTGGTTTAATCTAAATATAATTAGATGCAGCAAAATATAAAATTGAAAAGAGATTAAATTCATAATAAACACAAGTTGTCTGGAAGAACCAAATATCACCAGGATAATTTTTGTGTTATAATTTCTTAGTGTAAAGCAGTATTTCAACCTTTACGACTTTCTTAGATACTCTAAAGGATATGATGGCAAAGACAACAACGATTATAGAATTGCAATACAATGCAGCAGGTAAATCAAAAAAGATAGTTACATTTGTGGGCAGCATTCCTGACCGAACCTATATATTTTTATCTACTGATGAATGAACTAGCATGTTCCATGAAGGGCACGCGACGACTATTACCCTATATAATCACTTTATCAAACATCTTTCGGTAAAAACTTATTTTTATCACGATTAAATTTGAAATAGTTTATTTATTCCAAGGCTAATATAGCGATGAAGATAATACTTAAGTATTATCCTAAATAAGGTCTAAGCAACATCCAAAAATAAGTCTTGAACTTTAAATGCTCATTAACCTCAATTATAACCAAACTGTTTCTTTGGATTTTCTCGATGGTGTCCGAAAATGCACTGTTCGTAAAACACTTGAGATTATACTTGTTGATATGTTAGATACTGACGCATATAAATGGCGCATATATGTGACGCATATATATGACGACATATATATGACGCATATATATGACGCATATATATGACGCATATATATGACGCATATATATGACGCATATATATGACGCATATATATGACGCATATATATGACGCATATATATGACGCATATATATGACGCATATATATGACGCATATATATGACGCATATATATGACGCATATATATGAAGCATATATATGACGCATATATATGACGCATATATATGAAGCATATATGTAAATTTTAAGACATTTAATAATGTTAAGGATTTATTTGAGCATATAAAAGCTGAGTACCTAGTTATAATAGTTGTTTTTTAACAATAAGCAAACAGATTGAGTGTCTGGTACACACTGACTCATTAGAAGAATGTTTACCGGCCTTGTGGAAATAGGCCTTTGAAGCCTAGTTCTACTTATAGATTTGAACCTAGAATATTTTAATCGGTGACGTAACGCCATACCGGCTAGTATAACCATTCAGTAGAGCTATAAATTCACTCAAATATAAAATTGACCCGACCATGAATCTCAGAGTATACCGTTGGGATCATCTCTGTAAGGCATGGCTGAGATTCATGATAAAGTTGACTTCATATAATAAAGAATTTATAGCTTTACTAGATAATTAGCCTAGTCGATAAGGCGTTATGCAAACGATTAAAACAACATAGGCTCAAATCTGAAATTGAAACTAAGATTCTGAAAGAAAGAACGCTCGTATACAGCCTGTTCGGGTACACTATTGCACGACGCTAGCGAACAAAACAATATCAATATGCATTGTTAAAAGTTGACATATTGTGAGTCAAAGTGCATGGAATTGCGTCATGAATAAAGCAAATCATAAATGGTTTCACAGTAAAAATGCCTTATTTCGTAAGAAATCATCGACCGTTGTCAACTCAGCACATCCGTGTACTACTATTATACATGCCGTATCCATTAAGGATCCAACGAGTGCAGCGACAATTAAGCAACAACCTCTGCCTAGTGTTTAAGGATGGTCCGCACAGCAATTCGATCTGGTTAAGAGCGTAAGCCTCAGACAATTAAGCAAAGTGTCGGAAACGCCTTTATTCACAATGTCACACAGGCAACCGAAACGGCCAGTGAGTACTTCATTCTACTGATGAGTGTTGCCGGGTACTCATTGGTCGTCTAGAAGTGACATGGTGACTGAAAGTCGTGAATCGAAGTTTAGTCTATCAAGCAACACCATTTAGTATAAATGCCGTATTTCGTAAGAAATCCTGGACCGTTGTTTACTCAGCACATCTGTGCACTACTATTATACATGCCGTATCCATTAAGGATCCAACGAGTGCAGCGACAATTCAGCAACAACCTCTGCCTAGTGTTTAAGGATAGTCCGCACAGCAATTCGATCTGGTTAAGAGCGTAAGCCTCAGACAATAAAGCAAAGTGTCGGAAACGCCTTTATTCACAATGTCACACAGGCAACCGATACGGCCAGTGAGTACTTCATTCTACTGATGAGTGTTGCCGGGTACTCATTGGTCGTCTAGAAGTGACATGGTGACTGAAAGTCGTGAATCGAAGTCCAGTCTATCAAGCAACACCATTTAGTATAAATGCCGTATTTCGTAAGAAATCCTGGACCGTTGTCTACTCAGCACATCCGTGCACTACTATTATACCTGCCGTATCTATTAAGGATCCAACGAGTGCAGCGACAATTCAGCAACAACCTATGCCTAGTGTTTAAGGATGGTCCGCACAGCAATTCGATCTGGTTAAGAGCGTAAGCCTCAGACAATTAAGCAAAGTGTCGGAAACGCCATTATTCACAATGTCACACAGGCAACCGAAACGGCCAGTGAGTACTTCATTCTACTGATGAGTGTTGCCGGGTACTCATTGGTCGTCTAGAAGTGACATGGTGACTGAAAGTCGTGAATCGAAGTTTAGTCTATCAAGCAACACCATTTAGTATAAATGCCGTATTTCGTAAGAAATCCTGGACCGTTGTTTACTCAGCACATCTGTGCACTACTATTATACATGCGGTATCCATTAAGGATGCAACGATTGCAGCGACTATTCAGCAACAACCTCTGCATAGTGTCTAAGGATGGTCCGCACAGCAATTCGATCTGGTAAAGAGCGTAAGCCTCAGACAATTAAACAAAGTGTCCGAAACGCCTTTATTCACAATGTCACACAGGCAACCGAAACGGATAGTGAGTACTTCATTCTACTGATAAGTGTTGCCGGGTACTCATTGGTGGTCTAGAAGTGACATGGTGACTGAAAGTCGTGAATCAAAGTCCAATCTAGCAATCAACACCATTTTGTACAAATTCCGTATTTCGTAATAATTTCCGGACCGTTGTCTACTCAGCACATTCGTACACTACTATTATGCATGCCGTATCCATCATGAATCCAACAAGGGCAGCGACAATTCAGCAACAACCCCTGCCTAGTGTTTAAGGATGGTCTGCGCAGCAATTCAATCTGGTAAAGAGCGTAAGCCTCAGACAATTAAGCAAAGTGTCGGAAACGCCTTCATTCACAATGTAACACAGACAACTGAAACAACCAGTGGGTACTTCATTTTACTGATAAGTGTTGCCGTGCACTCCATAATTTCGATGCTTTAGTGGTCGTCTAGAAATGACATGGTGATTGAAAGTCGTGTATCAAAGTCCAATCTAACAGGCAATACTATTTTGTATAAATGTCGTATTTCGTAAGAAATCCTGGACCGTTGTCCAGGATTTCCTAAGCCACAACTTCTTGGTGTTTAATCTAACTTCTTGGGGTTTTAATGATGACATTGGTTACAGTGAGGGAAGGTCAGGTTGTCTGAGGAAATTTATTGAATTTAAAGTTGGCCTCCTTGAAGGGGTTGCAGGACTTAGATATAACCATCACATTGTCTATAGATGTTTGTGCGAAATCAATATATAGGGGATGTCCTCCTTACCGTTAATAAATCTTAGGTTTGACAATTTGTATTGATTTTCCAGATCTTCTAAGTCAACTCCATTTAGGGAGTTTGATATATTCGTTATTTTAACTGTAAAATGGATATGCTTGTGCACGATCGAGGCAATAATTTCCAAGTTCTTTGCACCAAACTTTAGGTACTCATGTGTTATGTCAGCGTTAATGAAGCTGATACGATATGAGTTACCTACATTTCTTGCTGAGTTTATAAGTATTCTGTTTGAGGGGAAACGTTTGATGAATCCCCTTAAAAACTGTTAAACATAAGATTGTTCGAGATTAATACATTAGGAGTCACGATCACAAAATTTGCTCTCTTTGGTATCGGTGCTAGTATCGGTGCTCCTCTTATATTGAATTTTTATTAATAATTCTTTATCACTAGCCTTTAACATTGCGTTTTCGTCCATTTCCAGTAAACTCTTTTAAAATTTACCACAACATCGATAATAACGCGGAAAATAATATGCTGCTTGAACAGATCGGACAAGGCCATAGCTAGCAACGAAACGATGTTGCAGCGTCATTCTAAAATACACCGTAAATCGCTAGGATTGTATGGTGAGATTGTGGTGTGATTTTTTTGTCATATTGTTGTGATTATGGTGACTGCGCTTGTATTGTGATTGTATTGCACGCTGTGTTGCGACGTTATCAAACATTCACAAATAGCCGTTTATTGATTGTCATTATATATTATATTTTTGTAAATATATATATATTACAAACACTAAATGTAATTCACTGTTTTGGTTAACAGATTTCTCAATAAAATTTACTACACAAGAAGATAAATATCGCCAGTAAGGAAGAGTATTTTTGGGTTTTGTTTAAATCATATTATGTAATAAGCTAAAGTTACGTGATTGTATTTAATTTTCTAAATCTAACTTACGCCATGTTAGTTAATCTATCTTAGTTATTACAGGATACAGAGAATTATTAATATATGTTATTTCTATATTATTTAAACAAAATGATGATATAACGTGGTATTGAACATATTCTGACATCGTGAAATGCTTTGAAATACAATCACATTAAAAAATACAAAAACAGTGATCATGTAGGACAATCGAAACAATGCAGCAGCAATTGTATTTCTTGCTGTTAAGGACAAAGATTTACAAGGTAAACTCTGAACAAATACACAGATACAAGGTAAGAATTTTTTGAGCATCTACCAGTTAATAATGATAAGGATAAATACTCATGAATCAGGAAGAATATTTAAAAACTTTTTTGAAGCATTTTAAAAAACCTTACCCGAACTTAACTGCATACAGTTTTGTTAGAGGATTGAGTCCAAATACATTATAGTTTAAACAAAAAAATATTTAATATTGAACTCGACTTAAAGTTAGCTGAAATCGGTTACTAACATCATATACTTCAAAGTGCTAATTAAGAAAATATTGATAATACTTTGGTACTAAATAAAAGTACTATAATCCCGATTGTATGGGCAAATCTAAATCTTACGATGGATTGACTTTATCCACTGCAACATTTTCACAGTTGGGGACATTGATCTTCAACTTGCAACAATAATCATGTAAGTGCCCACCCCGCTACTTGTAAAACAATCAAGCGCTTAAACAAGGTGTGCTATGTCATTCCCCAGAAATAACATAATGCTTTTCACAAAATGCATTTTAAAATAGTGACGTATCCACTTTCTCTTGTGCATCCTATCTACACTCGTATCCAATACTGTTATTCTTACGCTTATTGATCATAGATTTGAAAAATTCTCGAAAAACTTCTTTAACATGATATTTTAAACAATGTCAAAGTTATTTATTCAAATTAACAATGATTTTATAAAAACTACAACATCATCTAAACGTACTACATTAGGGAACTTCAATGACAAGAAAATTAAACTTACAAGTTATGACAGACGAAAGGATATAATGATGATGATGCTGATTAACCTGTTAATATCACCACACAACACCAAAGTGACGTAAAGTATAAGTGGCACGTTATTATTGTTCGTAGAAAGTTTGATCATCTTACTCACGTGTCTTGCCAAGAACATGCACTTCTCGCTAGACAATTCCACGCAATGTGAAGTAGTCCAGCACCTTTTACACTGAATATTCGATAAGTTATTATGAACTTCGTTTTCTCCAAATTTAAAAGGTAGAGCTGAATGCGTTGTTGTCCTTCAGGAAATTAAATCGAACATACTTATCAGGACATTACTCAATTTCTACCCCCATCACATATATTTCAACTTTACTACATACATAACCCCACCACAATATGCTTAATCTCAGTGTCTTATAACCTTAGTTAAATATACCCTCGAATTTTACCCCACTTCCTGCCCTGTCTTGCTAACTATTACATTGTCTAAAGACGGTAATTGCATTAGTAGGACCGAAAACCTAAGTTCGTCTAAGAAAAAATTCATAGCAATCGCCAGTCTCTTAAATTGAATACTCTTTAGGGATTCTGCCATGATTCTTAGTGACTTCAATGACATAAATGGTCGTTACATTAATGCAACTATCTCCAAAACTATTAACAACTACTTAATTAATTTACCACCGCAACATCTTTTCATTTCAAATCAACGAATTCAATTGGAAGCGGACAATTTCGGATTTGATTGGCCATTAGGCCGTGATACAATTTTAAGCTGAGTATATTTTTCACGATAATTAAGGAGCCGCTCTCCCGCCCATACTACTCCCCTCTTGAAATGACTTCAGAAATATAAATCTGTCAATAATTAATATCTACCAAGCGTTTCTACTACGAATATTACCTAAATGCGCATAAATTCTACTTAATTAACAGCGTGCTTCAAGGCTCCCTTGTCTCTAATCGTGTATATATCCACTTCAACTTATATTTATAAACCTATAAAGATAAATTTATAAAAAGATAAATATATTAATACCCGATTTCATTATTTTTATTAATACCCGGAAAGATATTGTTTATAAAATCACCCGATTTCAATTATTTACAAGATTAAAAGATAAGTTACCCTAAATGACGAAATTGACAATCTCAGCATTTTTCAGAATTATAGTAAGCCAACCACTCCTTTCCTTCACACATCAAGTAAAACACCGGGTTTTCGCCACTTCGGTGAACTGGATATCCAGATTTGACTTGACAAAATCAAATAATGTGATGAAAAGCGCAATATGATCCCTGAAATCGGCTATTAAGAGCAAGTTTAGGTGTGTCTCTTCTCTATTTGGGCTATCTCGTTATTATTCTTCTACAAGTAAACTTGTTGATTCTTTCCGAGTACTGGTGTCTATCAGGAATTTAATCTCTTTTGAATTTTATATTTTGCTGCATCTAATTATATTTAGATTAAACCACTCTCACGTTCAGCATATTGTGGTATACGCTGATGATACAACATTCTTGCTCTATGAACGCAGTTGTAAATGTTTCAAAATTTAGCTAATTTGTATAAGATTGAGGAAGCTGTCCCATCGAATATTCTTAACCCTTTTAATTCGCATGTGGTAGTCTTTTATGACATCCCTGTATCTCGAAAATCAAAATGTGCTAGCAATGAACTTTATCACATATTTATGATTAGCTCATCCCTACCCTTACAATCTGCAATGACCCTGTGTTTTATTAACATCTTTTTATTATTTTGTTAAAAATGGGTTGACAGATTTGGTTTAAATAATTAAAAAATTGTTTGAAGATATCAAAATGGGATTTGAAAGGGATCAATGTCTTATTAGAACAAGATCTATTTTTCTTTGAACTTTTGGTGTATCTTAAATATTTCGGGACTTGTTTTCTTTTCAAGTAAACGACTTGATGTAAAATAAGGTTTTCAACGCTCTTGTTGGCGAGAATAACTTACCATCGGAAGCTGTGACTAGTCGTTTAAATGCGGTAAGATTTTCAGTGGTTTTGTTGCTGTCACGTCGTTATTTTTAGCAGAAATAAATATGATCCTTTTTCTATTAAGAAAGATAATAAATGAACCATCAGATTTAATATTGTTTCTTAGTTATTTTCTTTATGTTTATTTAACTGTCTGTATTACAATACGTATATTTATTAATAATAACTTATTTGCGATTAAATAATAAGTAAATAGATTCAAATACAATGAATATCGTTAGCTATACTTTACAAAAATATATGAAAATCTGCACAAGTATATTCATAGTTTTAATGCACAAGACGTGATCAATATTTATTTGGACATTTTCAAGAAATTGGATTTGAGACTTATTTCCTTGATCGACGCTGTTTTACTTTTATTCTATATAGTCTTTTGTTAAGTTTTGAACAAAGTGCTTGGCAGCTCACTCGTAGACATTTTAAACAAACTGTCTGCATAAACTCCCTAAATTTAGTTACTTCTAACAATTTTAATCTATATTTTGAATTTGTTTTGATTTATATTAATTTTATAAGTAAATTAAAAGTTTCAATTTTAAAGGTAATTTTAACTTCTAAGGGAAATGTGTGATTTCTTTAAATAACGCATATTGTATCGATAGTGATTTCGTTTTAGAACAAAGATATCATTCGAATATGTATTTGATCTCGCTGCTGCGTTGGGTCGTGTAACGAGGACAGACGGAACATTGGTGAATTATATCATAACAAATTCTTTTAAATAACATAAAATTCACGTTTTAAGCCTTTTAAATAATAGTTTCAATTTCTAACAATAAAATATATGTAATTTTGTTTTGTAACCTAAAATATATAGTATAAAATTTGTATATATATCATTTTCAGTTAACTTATTAGATGTCCATGTATAAGTGTATTCAAATACGATTTATCTCTGCAACAAATGAATACTTACCATTTTACTGTAATTTTGCATTTAAATTTGCTCATTTAATATGTCATTTTACAACCGGTATCACACATTTGTTGACTATTTTTGGTTCTAAAAAATAAAATAAACTAGGTTTATATATGGTTCATTAAAATCTATATTAAATCCTCGTTTAACACTAAGAGAATACGTATTTGACATATAAAAATACCTACGAGTTTGGGATGTTTTATAATAATTTAGATTAAGCTAATTTAAATAAAGCATCGGAAATAATAAATATATATTTATATGTAATAATAATTATAACGATTATATGACAAAAATTAAACCATCAAATGAATATAAATATATAAATAAAATTGAATTAATAGAATCCTTAAATATTTTGATAAATCAAAATTATTTAAAAGTAGGGACATCTATATTTAGACAAGTAAAAGGTGTTCCAATGGGTGGTAATAGTAGTCCAATTATAGCTGACTTTTCTTTAAGCTTTATAGAATATGAATTTGTTCATAACTGTGTAAAAACAAAATCTAAACAATATAAATACATGAAATATATGTTTCGATACATTGATGATATATGTGTATTTAATTCTAATAATTTTTATTCAATTAGTGAGCACATTTATCCAGAAAGCCTTATTCTTAACAAAACCAATATTGATGATAAAAAATGTATATTTAGATACGAACATTAAATTAACATTAACTAAAACTACTATTAATTTATATCGTAAAGATGACATATTTAAATTTACAAGAAACATATTTTTGCATGAGCATTCATGCATACCATATAATATAAAATATGCATTAAATAATGAGGTTTTAAGAATTGTCATAATGTGTAATGATCTTAGTTTTCTTCAAAAATAATGTGAAAATTGAAAGATTTTTTAAACTAGGGTACTATGGAAATGAAAAATCATAAAATATATATAAGTGATCAAAATATTGCTACAAATAAATTTAAACTCTTAAACGAACATTTTTATGGATAAATAGTAAATAGTATACTCCGTATCAGGATAAGATATTGCACTAGATATTGCATTTGATTATCAAATATACAAATTTGATAAAATAATAAAAATTCCCTAGATAATCAAATTTGCAATGTCTTTAGATAAGAATTAAAATCCCAAAATTAAATTAATCTAGTAAATTGTATCAAAAGGGAATGCTGCATTCCCCATGCTCCTGACAATGGCCTCAGTAGACTGTTTTTATACAAATAAAATTACTTTCCTTCTATATGTACAAAAGAAAAACATTATTCTGCATAAATTAAGGTCTTACTAAAATCCCTAATAAGAGATCAATTAAGTTCCTAATAAGTCTTTAAGCTGGGATCTTAATAATACTCTGATTTACAATGTACTATAACTTAATGTCCCCGCTGTAAAATGCTAACTGTATTTTCAATTTGTGCAAATTGTTTGTTTTGAATTAAATCCAACTTGAAAATACGTGTCCCAACCTAATTTCGAGTGTTCTTTTATGGTAATTTTGTGAGTGTTGTTTGGTAGAATGTGTGCAGCTTGTGTTACGTTTTTCATCACTAAAATTCTTTTGTCATAACATTTATCTCATTTCCGACCAAATTAAAAAATACACGTGTTCTGTGACATTATTTAGCAAATTGTACTATTTTTAGTGCTCATTTATAAGTGATTATTAGTAAAAGTAGTTATGCTATTAACATTTTTTAGAATCAAACGTATTTTGAAATATTATGTCAATGTGACTATTTTAATTACACCAAAACAGACAAAGATTTTTTTATTTAAAGGTATGATTAAATAGTAAGCGAAATATTACGATTTTCAAGTTTGTTTCCGTGTAAAACAAAGTCAAATAAAAAGTCAAAGTCAAATTCTTTAATAAAGTCAAAGAATTCTAGAACTTAGAAGTTTGTGCTGATTATACTATTTTATATTTTATAGAACATAATCAAAAGTAATTATACGATGTCTTGGATGTCTTATTTTGATAAAAGGACTATTATTTTTTTGCTATGAGATCAATGATGACAAAAAAGTATATTATGTACAAACGAACCAGCAGTTATTAAATAAAGAGGTTTCAAGACTTTGGGCCGCGCTGTAATTAATCTTTTAATTTTAGAGTTATTTGTCCTCGCTATAACGACAGGATATTATGCAGATATTAGGAATATGCTTTTACTTGATGAAAATAAATAGTAAACTAAAAATTTAGTTTTAAATTACCAATGCTGATAGTAATATTTTAAAAAAATTGAATTTATTTTTATGCGGATTATATATTTGTTCTGGATTTAAAAACCTGTGTGCCGAGTGCATGTGTGACCCATTGTATATTTACATACGTTTGCTTGTTCTTTAACAGAACAAGAAAACATTCTTTTCATTTTTTAAAGTGTATTCTTCTTATTTTCTATTCCAATATGGAACTTAAACCTGATTTACATTAGTGATAATCAAGTCAAATTTAATTTCTTTAATAATAATAATAATAATATTTATTTTCAGTAGAAGGATAACTGATTTTGTAAAAATCGGTTATAAATCGGCAAAAAATCGGTTTGCCGATTTTGTAAAAATCGGCAAAATTTAATCAATTTTGTAAAAATGAAAGAATGTGTCATATAGTTTGAATTGCTTGCAAATGAAGCACACCAAATAGACAGCAGTTTTAAACCTTTGGTGTAATGAAGGTATCAGCTCGTAAACACTGATTTAGTTATTAGTTTATCCTGACTGATAAGTATTAATAATCAAAGCACTATTATTAAAGTAATTATTTGAATATTTTCATGTTAAATTTCGAGTACTAAGTAATGGTTTTATTTTGAATTAACAAATTATTGCTTTCTGTTTCAAAAAATCATTCCTGTGATCAGTAGTACTTAAAAATTATGAGATATTTGGGAAAGTATAATGCCCATAGTAAAGTTGCTGCTTTTAGTCGTTAAAATAGACGTAGCGGAATTTACCTTATTGAATGACATCGAGATCTTAAATAAGTTTGTATTTTTAATATATGGTTTGCTCTTAGTTTAGTTTGTTAGTGACTTAAGTCTACTCATGCATATTCTTCTTAGCGGAATAATTTTAGAATTTTACAATGGAGTATCTACGTTCACCGGAATACTCAGAATTTCGTATTAAAGATTTCGACATGGGATGATTGTATTAGTGACCCTGTCACAATACACAATCTCTACTCACTGGAAACGAGCAATCAGTCTGAAATGCGGCATTATGCAATGCCTTTGATTCAACCAGAGCGCGGTTCAACCACAATTTACAATGATGTATATATATATATATATATATATATATATATATATATATATATATATATATAAATATATATATATATATATATATATATATATATATATATATATATATATATATATATATATATATATATATATATATATATATATATATATATATATATATTGAATTACAATTATTCATTAACAGCCTCTGGAGGTCTATTTCAAGACGCTATAAATAATCTGTTTAATTATCAGTTAATTAATCTGGATTAATTAACTGATAATTAAACAGATTATATATATATATATATATATATATATATATATATATATCATTGTAGATTGTGGTTGAACCGCGCTCTGGGGTCATTCGAAGACTCACCAAATATTTTCAATGAAAGTGTTAAACCAGAATTCAAAGCAAGATAAAAAGAGCAAAAAAAGTGTAAAAAATAGTATAAAAATAGTAAAAAATGTATTAAAAAATTGAAAATAATAGTGTAAAAAAAACAGTTTTTTTGCAAACGTTTCGGTCCCTTACTGGACCTTCCTCAGTGCTGTTGTACAATTTCAAAATTTGCAACATTACAGAAAATATTTATCTGAACGAAAGCTGACGTGTGACTAGCCTGGCTCCGGAAGAATCGTTGATTTTTATCAAATTGAAATTTTGACGATTGTTTATTATAGGTCGTTAAATGGATGGTCATTGGTATTTAAAGATCTATCAGTCATCAACTGACCTATCCAATATTTTTCACGGCGTTTTCGCTTTGCGTTGTCTACTATTGGGCCGTCGATAATAGTCGTCGACATCCGATGTTCTGGATTCTCCACCAAGTGAGCAACCGCGCCGTCTGCTCCCGTTCGCTTGTTACGCAAATCCTTTCGGCGATTGTTGGCCCTT